>PVHX01004042.1:0-39664 GCA_004024805.1 Geosciurus inauris
CACAGTGGTGCACGCCTGTAATCCCAGCACTTTGGGAGGCTGACACAGGAGGATATCATGAGTTCAAAACCAGCCTCAGCAACGGTGAGGCGCTAAGCAACTCAGTGAGATCCTGTCTCTAAATAAAATACAAAATAGGGCTGAAGATGTGGCTCAGTGGTTGAGTGCCCCTGAGTTCAATCCCCAGTATCAAAAAAAAGTTAGAGAACTTAGAGTAAACTCACAATATGAAGTAAAAAGAAAGAAAAAAGTTAAGTCCTGTATTTAGATTAGTTGGATTCTTAATTACCAGTATTCTAACAGGAAGACAGAAAATTATCTAGCTCTGTTAATCGTTCATATGAAAAAAGTGAGAAGTTTAACTTATTATTACTTGAAGAAAGTCATGAATTCCTAACATGAATTCCATCACTCAGAAAAGGTCAAAATAATCCATTTATCCTTCAAAATGAAGGGCAACTGAGGCATTACCATGAGAAGCTTGAGCCAATAAATCTTTACCAAATAGAGACTCAGGAAAATGTTCCATCTGGTTCTAAGTTTGCCTGTTGGACCTACCAAGTAGAAAAGAGAAGAGGAAATGAAAAGCACTAAAAAGAAATAAAAGCACTATCTAAATTCCTTCCTCAGTAGGTACAAGTACCCAAGGACCACTGGAATTAATGGTTCTCATTATTCATGGATTCCACACTTGCAAATTTGTCTTACAAAAATTTTATGTAATAAAATTTATTTGTACAGTCGCTGGGCTCTCAGTCATTTGTCGACATGTGCAATACAGCAAAAATTTAAGTCACCAACCAGGCATGTTCTCAGCCAAGATGGAACAAGGCCTTCTTGTTTCAGTGCTGGTCCTCTTTTGTAATGTATTTAGTGCCACACTATTTAATTTTTTGTTTTTGTTTGGTAATTTTGCTGTTTAAAAATGGCTCCCAAGTCATTTTAAATACTCTCTAGTGTTCTTGAGGACAAAGTAGTGGTACGTGTTATGGACAAAACATGTTACATAAGCTTTGTTCAGGCATGAGAAATTGTGTTGTTGGCTGGGGGTTCATTATTGACAAATCAATAATATTTATTAAATAAGATGTCTTTAAAATCATACATAAACATACATAAAGTAAGGTTATGTACTGATCAGTTAATGAAAATGTTGTGAATGGCTGCAGGCAGGAATTTAATCTTGTATTTCCCTTCAGAGCAGTAGTTTAGTATATGCCAAATAAGTTAATGATGACTTTACAAAACATAACAACTGAGAATGAGGATCCATTGTAGTTAACCAGTGCTCTACACAACATTACCTACAGGGTCCTTCAACCCACAGAAAAAAAGGTTTTTTACTGAAAAAGTTTTCAGAAATGAATTAAAGATTAGTTACAGCTATCAGATAAGAGCCTTTAGGAAATAATTACATTCCTCTTGTAGACATATGACTTTCTCTACATTTGCTGTTAATGAAGTAGCAAAGCACTCTGGAAATACAAGTTTAAATAGTGAACTCTCAACTCACCAATAAATTCAATTCATTGTTTTTACAACTTTTTATAGATGCAAAATTCATGTAATCTGCTAGTTTTCTAGTTGTGAATATGGCAAAGGATTAACTTGAACTAATCATTACTCACAAAGTGCTATAGTACTACACATGAGGTACAACATAAGAAGCTAAACAGACCATTTCTGCTTTATTTTACCCATTTGAACTTCAAGCTTTATACAGATATAATGGAAACAGTTTGTCAATCAAAAGGAACACTTTCAGCAACTTTTCTCAAATCACTTAGTTTTCTTTGTGGATTGGGTGTATCTATGACTCTAGAAATGTCATGCTTCACTGATAATTATCTTTTGCTGATCGAGTACTCTGCCCAAAAATACATGAAAGAATCAATTAACTATAATTGATCAACATGTATAGATTTCTCTATAAGGAAGAAATTTCAGGTTTATGAAAATGTTAGGTGGACTATATTTCCGTTTTAATGGATTTCACATGTTAAATAATCCGAACATTAATTGTGATTGAATATGATTTAAGGGTAGCTTACCTAGGGGAGAAAAAAAAAGATAATGATGTTATTTCTTTGAAAGTATTTTTTTAGGGGGCTTGGGGGATAGAGTCTACCATGTTGTTGCCCAGGTTAGCCTTGAACACCTAGGCTCAAGCATAGGATACAGGCACATTTTTTTTATTTCTTTCTTTCTTTTTAAAATTTTTGTTGTTGTTGCTATTGTGCTAGTGATTGAACCCAGGGCCTGCTCTACCACTGAGATACATCCCCAGTTCTTTCTGTTCTATTTTCTAAAGAGTGAAAAGGAAAAGTATGGTGTGGGGTTGCTGCTCAGGGGTAGAGTGCTTGCCTCACACGTGTGAGGCACTGAGTTCATCCTTAGCACCACATAAAAATACATAAACAAATAAAATAAAGGTATTGTGTCCATCTACAACTAAAATTTAAAAAAAAAAAAAAAGAAGTATCTTTCTCATAGGGCATGTAGAAAAATTTACTACATTCCACAATTGCTATATGCCCATACACAATCACCACCACCATGTCTTTGCCTGCAGAGCCAGCTCCCAATCTCTCTTCTTTAGAGCAATTAAGTGCAGATCACCTGTGCTCCTGGAATGACTTCTGAACACGGACAATAAAAACTCTGCACAAGTGCTAGAATTGTAGCTCAGTGGTAGAGCGCTTGCCTAGCATGTGTGAGGCATTGGGTTCAATTCTCAGCACCACATATAAATAAATGAATAAAATAAAGGTTCATCAACAACTAAAAAGTATTAAAAGAAAAAACACACACCTCAGCACAAAAGAACTAAGGAAAGAAATATGCTCAACTTCAAAACACCCATAATCCCAAATACATACAGGTTTTTGTCTTTCTAGAAAGTTTAATGATCTCTTTCAGTTTGAAGAGTTATGCTAGGGCTGTTAAAACAACTTCCAAACCTGGACTCACTCTTTTACCCCTATGACTTTCTAGGGACAGTGGGCAATTCCTTTACTATTCCCCTTCCTTGAAATCTCACCAAAAAAAAAAAAAAAAAAAAAAAACTGCAAGAGCCTAAGGTTAAAATAAGAACCAGTCATTCAACAGCATGTGCTTTCTGATGTGATGGTGTAAACAAGCATCAATTACAAAGTTTTCAGTGAGCACATCCAGCTGATGATAAATACACCTTTATTTCCCTATCCTCCCCACCAAATGGTAAATCTGATCATCCTCATGTATGAACTTAAAATATGGAAAATGTTAAGGAAGCAAATGATTAGTAATTTTGTAAGTACTTAAAACATAGTGTATCTTTGTTTATGAATATTCTGTACTATAACCATATTTCTGTAGTTTATAATTAAAATTTTCTTGGTGTGAGCTTTTCTCAGAAAAAACAATTATCAAGTTTTACCAACCAAAAAACCAAAATAATAATAATAATAATTTAATGTATCAGAGACACTGAAACACATTAAATGACACTTGAAATTCAAAGTGTGAAACAGCTGTAGACAGCAGATCTGCTTTAGTTAAAATGTCAGTTGTAAAGGTAACTATTTTAAATTTTAAAAAACTAAAAATATAAACAACCAAATATAATAAATTATTTCTTAATCCATGGAAGATCTGGGGGACAATTCAGGAAATGTATACAGATGATGTTACTTTTCCTTGCTGTGACACTGGAAGATGAGTTTCAGTAGGAGAATTCTCCTTCTGGTGGAAATGCTTACAGAAATATTGCGGACTGATACTCAAAACTGTAAGACCTATAAAACCCAACAGAAGATATGTTAATCTTGGACAATAAAATATAAATAAAAGCATTAGGAAAATAAAGTAAAATTTGTGGCTAAAAAAAATATATATGGCTGTAGAGACATAACCCGAAGGTAGAATTTCAGTGGTAAAAGACTATAATGGAGAAATAAAAGCCAAGCCCTAGTCATGTTAGGTATGATTAGGCAATACCTGGGGGAGACTAATAGGGCATGGCATACAGAATTTGGTTCATTAATAAAGAGACATTAAACCGGGTGCGGTGGCTCACACCTGTAATCCCAGCACTTAAGGAGGCTGAGACAGGAGAATCACGAGTTCAAAGCCAGCCTCAGCAACGGCGAGGCTTGCTAGGCAACTCAGTGAGACCCTGTCTCTACACAAAACATAAAATAGGGCTGGGGATGTGGCTCAGTGGTCGAGTGCCCCTGAGTTCAATCTCCAGTACCAAAAAATAAAAAAAGAGAGACAGATATCAATAATAAAAACAAAACTAGACTCTGAAAATGACATTTGAAAAGCATCTCCTCTTATCTTTCCAAAGATCCTACTTTTGGATTCACAGATTTTCTTTATTGATTTCTTAATTTTAATTTCATTCATTTCTGCTCTAATCTTTGTGTTTTCTCTTTTGCTTATTTTAGATTTAAGTTGCACTTCTTTTTCTAGTCTCCTAAGATAGAAGCTTAGAATAATGACTTTGAATCTTTCTTTTCTATTATAAACATATTTAATGCTACAAATTTCCCTCTCCACACTGTTTTCACTGCATCCCACAAATTATAAGATGTTTTTATTTTCTTTTTGTCCAAATATCTTAATTTGTCTTGTGATTTCCCCTTTGATCTATTGTTTTTTAGAAATAGGCTATCATTCCTTATTTTTTATGATTTTTTAAAATCATACTTCTTCAAGAAGTAATTTACAAAATGTCAAAGAATACTGGTCTTAGATTTTATATGTAAGGAATACATTTTGTCTTTCAAATTTTACTACCAATTGCTTGCTCTAAACAAAAGAAAAATGAGAAAGGTTAGCATGAGATCAAAAAATAAAAACTTGGTAAATTACCATACAGTAAAACTGATTTTAAAATTTTTTTCGTATTCCAGTCTATGAAGTAACACAAGCATAAATTCTTCAGCCAGCGCCTATCAGGAAGCAAACCAGTTACACAATATCAAAATCCTCCCTTTTGGGGCTGGGGTTGTGCCTCAGTGGTAGAGCACTTGCCTAGCATGTGTGAGGCACTGTGTTCAATTCTCAGCACCACATATAAATGAATAAAATAAAAGTCCATCAACATCTAAAAAAAAATTTTTTAAATCCTCCCTTTTGCCTTTATAGTCACATACTCCCTCGAAAGCTAATTTCTGGCAAAGATTAGTATATTCCCTATCACCATACTTTTATCTTTTCAAGCATACTGAATAAACACAATCACATTCATCACTGAATGTTTAAAAGTGGCTTCCTTTATTCTGTATAATGCATTCAAGATTCAACTAACTTGTTACATATATGAATACTTTGTCCTTTAAATTGTTAATATTATTTCACTGTGTTAATGCATTACATATTGTGTAACCATTCACCTGCTGACAGTTTTTTTCAACTATGAATACAACATCTAAAATATTTGTTGCCAGGTTTTTGTGTAAACATGTATTTTTATTTCTGTAGAGTAAATATTGAACAGTGAGTTGTTGCTTGACTCTATAAGAAACCGTCAAACTTTCCAAAGTGTATATCATTTTGTATTCCCACCAGCACTGGGAATCCATGTAGAGAATCCCAAAGAATCTCCAAAAACCTGAAATTTAACAACGTTCCAGGATGTATCATATTCACCCTTCCCCCCAGTCCTTTTTCTACCCACAGTCGCCCCTCTGCGTCTGCAGGTTCTGCTTCTGCCCATCTGTGGATGGAAAATATTTGAAAAAAAACTGTGCCTATACTAAACACGTAGAGACTGTTGTCACTGTTCTCTAAACAATATAGTATAACAACTTTTTATGTAGCATGTATATTATATTAGGTATTATGAGTGATCTAGAGATGATTTAAAGTATATGGGAGGGTGTATATATAGTTATGTATAGTCATTTTCATTATATATACATACGTGCGCGCACACGTATGGTTCCATTGATCCATAGTCTCATGAGCTCTTGGTACTGTAACAATTTTTTTTTACATTTTAGCTGTTACAATGTTTATGTTTCATTATCATTTTAACTTGCAAATTCCCAGTGGTTAATGATATTGAATATTTTCTTCAGATGTTTATTCAACATCTTTATATCCTCTTTGGTGAAATATCTGTTCAAGCTTGCTTATTTTTCAATTGGGCTATCACTTTTCTAACTATTGCTTTTTCAGTTACTTATGCAGTTTTTATTTATTTATTTTTGCGTGGTGCTAAGGATTAAACCCAGTGCCTCACACATGCTAGGCAAGCACTCTGCCACTAAGCTACAGCCCCAGCCCTAATTACTTATGTATTCTTTTTTTTTTAATTAGTTTATTTAGTTGCATTTCAAGTCATAGTACATATATAGAGCTCATTTTTCCATTTCTCTGGTTGCAAACCAGATAGTCACACCATTTCCGTCTTCATACATGCACCAAGGGTAGTGAAGACGATCTCAATCAACCATCTTTACTGTACCCGTTCCCCTTTCCCTCCCTCACCTCCCCCCTGCCGTGTCCAGAGTTCCTCCATTTCTCCTGCGTGTAGACTACTTATATATTATTGAAACAAGTTCTTTGTGATTTCCAAAAATTATACCAATTTTATATCTACCTCCACTACATGTCTTTTCATTATCTTAATTGTATTTTGTAGTACAAAACTTTTAGTTTTGATGAATTGTGATTTAGCAACTTTTTCTTTTATGGATCATGCTTTTTACGCCATGGGCTCTGCCTAACCGCCGGTCAAGAAGGTTGTCTACATTTTCTTTTGAAAGTTCAACAGTTTATTTCTTTACCTGTCCACATAAATTTTGATGTCTGACTCCCTGTGTCTACAAAATATACTGCTAGAGTTGCAAATGGAATTCTTTAAAAATCTCTAAATCAAATTGGGAAAGATTGACAGTTTTACAATTTTTTAAATCTTCAATCCCTAGACACAGTATGCTTCTACATTTACTTAGGTTTTTCTTGATTTCCTTCATCATTGTTTAGTACATTATACGTATACTTAAGTATATTATTCCCTTGGAGCTACTGTGAACAGTGTTTGCTATTTTTTTTATTTTTTATTTTTTTTGGCACCAAGGATTGAACTCAGGGGTACTCAACCACTAAGCCACATCCCCAGCCCTATTTTGTGTTTTGTTTAGAGACAGGGTCTCACTGAGTTGCTTAGAACTTCACGGTTGCTGAAGCTGGCTTTGAACTTGCAGTTCTCCTGTCTCAGTCTCCCAAAGTGCTGGGATTACAGGTGTGCGCCACTGCACCTGGCTTGTTATTTTTTAATTGTACGTTGCTAGTAAGCTATCTCAGAATGTGGAGCAGACTGGTTCCAGAATCACCTACAGATAACAAATCCACAGATGCCCAAGTCCCTCATATAAAATTGAATAGTATTTATATATAACCTATGTACACCCTCTCATATACTTTAAATCATCTCTAGATCACTCATAATACCTGATATAATATACATGCTACATAAAAAGTTGTTATACTATATTGTTTAGAGAACAATGACAACAAAACAGTCTACTTGTTTAGTACAGGCACAATTTTTTTCAAATATTTTCCATCCACAGATGGGCAGAGGCAGAACCTGCAGACACAGGGGCAACTGTGGGTAGAAACAGGACTGGGGGGAAGGGTGAATACATTACATCCTGGAATCTTGTTAAATTTCAGGTTTTGGGGATTATCTCCATGGATGATCGTGTTGTCTGCCTTTTATGTCTTTTTGTTATCATATTAACACTGATCAGAACTTCTGGCAAAATATTTAATAAGAATCCTGTCTTACTGTCATTCATGAAGGAAAATATTAATTCCATCACCATTAAGTATACTAGTATCTACAGATATTGGGGGTAATAGTATATTATTCTTTTTCCTAATTTTCTTTTTTGAAAATTGTTACAACTATGCTTACAAGGTATTCTGGTCTACAATTTTTTTTTTCTTCCTTCCTCTTTCCTTTATTGTTTACTGTCTTTGTCTAGTTTTGCTATCAGTTTAATTCTGCTTTATATAAAGTTGAAAAGTGTTTCCTCTTCTCAGGTTCTGGAAGACATGGGCAGTGGAAAAATGTAATTTTTTCATTATTTCATAGGTTTGACCATTTAAACTATTCTGGGTTTAAATATTTTGGGGAAGGTTTTTAAACTATGAATTCAACTTCTTCTTTTTTTTTTAAATCAGGGATTGAACCCAGGGATGCTAAACTACTGAGCCACATCCATAGCCCTTTTTATTTTTTATTTTGAGACAGGGTCCCACTAAGTTTCTTAGGGTCTCATTACATTGCTGATCCTCCTGCCTCAGCCTCCTGAGTGGCCGAGATTATAAGGGTGTACCACCAAGCCCAGCTGAATTCAACTTCTTTATAATAAAGGATTATTCGAGCTTATTTGTTTCATTTTGGGTAAGGTTTAGAAGTTTGCTGTTTCAAGGAATTGGTTCATTTTACCTAAGATGTTAAATTTATGTCTAGAGAGGCTTTCTATCTTTGCTCATTGTCCTCTGGATTCCAGTGGAGTCTCTAATAATATCCCTTCTTTCACTGATGACACTGGTTCTTCCTGTCTTCTCTTTTCTACATTACTGTTAATGATCAATCTTTAATAATCTATGAAAAAAGAAACCCAGCCTTTAATTTCACTGATTTTGGCTTCCATTCTTTGCCTTTGAATTTGTTAATTTCTCCTCTTATTTTGGTTCAATTTTTATCTTCTAGTTTGTTGAGATAGAAACAAGTATTATTGATTTGAGGTCTTTTTTGTTTTTCTAACATAAGAACTGAATGCAATAACTTTCCTTTACTGCTTAGGCTGCATAAATTTTGACCTTGTATTTTCATTTACTATTAGCTGAAAATATTTTTAATTTTCCATGATCCCTTCTTCTTTTACCCAATGGATTACTTAGACATCCCCTATCGAATCTTCAAATACTTGGAAATTTTCCTGTTCCTTATTTCTACATTTCCATTATTATGTGAGAAAAATATTTTGTATGCACTCAATTTTTCTGAATTTTTTGAGATCTGTATTAAGAGCAACATATGGTGTATTTTGGTGACTATTCCAGGTATACTTGTAAAGAATGTATATTCTGTTCTTGTTGGGTAAAATATTCTACAAATGTCAATTAGATCTAGCTGGTTGGCAATGTTGTCCAGGCATTCTATATTCTTGGTGATTTCTGTCTACTAGTTCTATCTATTCCTAAGAAAAGAATGTTAAAATCTTCAACTATAAACATCACATTCTTTATTTCTCCTTTAGGTTTTGTAAAGTTTTGTTTCATGTATTTTTAAATTTCATTGTTAGGTGTACACACACTTATGATTGGTAAACTAACCCTTTTATCAATCCTTTTACACTCTCTTGGGTATTTCAAGTCTACTTTGTTATAAATATAGCCAGTATGTTTTTCCTTTCATTAGTGTTTGTAGATTATATCTATTTCCATTTTCCCCCTTTTAACTTACTTATATTACTGCATTTGATGTGTTTTTAAAAGATAACATATAGAGTTATCTTAAAATTTAACATTTTTATATGTGCTCTAACAAACTCTTAATTGCTGTGTTTATAGCATTTAAAATTTTTATGTAATTATTGATGTGTAAGAATCTACACCTATCATTCTATGGTTTGTTTTCTGCTTGTTTCCTGTTTCCCTTTTCCTTCCTTCTTTTGGGTTACTGGAGCATTTTTTAATATTCCATCTTAATTTATCCATTGTGATTCTAACATCTATTTTATAAGTAATAGCTTTGAGACCAAGCAGTAGAAAGTCAGAGAAAAGAAGGGAAAAAGCAACAGTATCTCTCAACTGGACAGTAACATTCCCAACTCTCAAAGTTGTGGCTGCAGGCTTTCACTACAGCTTCTGATGACATTACCACAGAGTTGCAGAAAGAAAGGAGAGGGGGAAGGTGAAGGAATTTTGAATGTAAAACTCTCTCCTCCAGTCACAGCTATCAGGTTTCTTTTGCAGATATCTCCATCTCTACCACCCCCATTTCTCTGTCTCTGTCTCTCTCTGTTGTCTAGGTTTCAGACTGTTAAATTCAGGTTCAGGGATAATGGAAGAATAAAATAGCAAACTAACAGCAATTTTGATGGTAAGCTGAATTTTATTCTTATTTCTCAATCCACCTAGTATGATTTATTCTGCAGAGTCCTCAAATAGCTGTTCCATCCATTTTGTCCTGGTTTTATAGATGCATTCAGAGGGAGAGACAGGGTGTATGTGTTTAATACATTATACACAGATATGGAACTAGCTTCTAAATTCTCAATTATCACTAACTACTCAAATATTCTTACCAAAAGATATCAATAATCTAAAATAAGAAAATCTTATGAGTTCTTCCATTCACCAAGAGTCCTAATTCACAAGAAAACTAAATCATGGAAAGACAGCCATCACATTACCAGCAAAATCTGATCATGTTTTAGCTAAAGAGCTTTTATGACTTCAGGTTGCAACTGCAAGGTTCTCAGAACTGTATAGTACACTATCAGAAAAGGCTATGCTTCCTCACTCTTTAGACTTCATGGAAATTGCAATGACATAATGACAGCACAGCAATGGAAATCTATGTGGATGATCCTTTTATAGGTAACTAGGTACAAATTCTCATTCAATACAATGTTAAAATGATTTTCAGTTGTGGACCCAAATTAAAATAATTAAGAACATCTTTTGTTTCAAAAGAGTAGTCTCTAATCTCTTTCAAAGTCTAGCTCCTCTCCAGAAAATAATAATTTTTAAATTTAGTTTTAATTAAAAAAAAAAATCAAAAGCAGAAAGAGTATGGCAACAAATCTTGGATTAAAAAGACTTGGATTTGAAGCAAATCTTTAAATTTAGGAGCAATTTTTAAGGAAATTTAGAGAATCATACAGTAGCGTTTGTCTCTACAAAGTAAAAACTTTACTAACCTGTTTTAATCAAGTTACTTTTTCTATATTCTGATTATTAAAAGACAGTTTGCAATATAACTGGTCAAAGTTTCCTTAAGTAAAAAAAGGTACTATAATATAGTTATTTATTTATATGAGATTTAATCTTGTACTTCCAACAAAAGAGCATAAGGTACACAAAAATTACTAACTGGTTTTCGTTTTTTGTTGTTGTTTTGTTGTACTGGGCATGGAACCCAGGGCCTTGTGCACGCTAGGCAAGCGCCAAACCACTGAGCTACATCCTTAGCCCTGGTTTTCATTTCTTCAAAAAATGTTAAATGCTTTGCCGTAAGAAATCATTAATCATTTTAAATCTTTAGATCATCTTCATTCAGGCAGTAGGCATATCTATACAACCACACAATTTTTTTAAAAAAAATTTTCTATAGTGCAAACTGATGAGATCTTATTTCCTCCAAATTTTATTTAATAAGTCCATACTTGTTAACCAGTTAAATGTCTAAATTGAATACATCAATTAAGACATTATAACATAATATAATAACAGAATATCACAAGTTCAAACCTTTCTCTTGTGCCTGTAGATCTGGTTGACCATTTTCTCTTGTTCAATGTGGGACACTGGTCATAAAATGGAAAATGAGGGTTGGTGACAGAAAAAAAAGAGGAAAAAATGCAAATGAAATCAGCAAAGAATGCAAGAATACATCAGTGCAAATCCTTTACCATCCAAGGAAAACAACTTAGTGAGGTGGTAAGTCAGGAATATCATCTTTCAATTTAAAACCTAGTTCCATATAAGGGAACAGGGAAATTAAAGCAAACATCTGAAAATTAGTTAACAAACCCAAAGAGCTTCATTAAAAGAAAATTTTGAGTTAGGTGTTATGGTCAAAATTATTAACAAATTTTTAAAAGTTCAACATGTCAGAACTAACCCATAAAAACACCTTAGCCATTACCTCCTTACATTACTTACATATTACCTCTGCTCCAAGTTCTGCAGGAAAGATACTTACTACAGGCCAACAGGCATGTAGAGCAGTGTTAATAGCAAATCTACCCAAGTTAGAAATTTATTGTCACTCCTTTTTAAAATAAATATTAAATAAGTACTTCCAGTACTAAAGGCAACAAAAGCTATGAAATGCAACCTAGTTTACCACTCACGCATTTGATTCCAAGATTTTTTAACTGCTTCCTAGAGGGGCAAAGAAAAGTACAAACAACTATGTTTCTCTTAATGTTCATACAAAATAAAAGCACCATAAAGAAAAGCTACCTTAAAACAGAACTTTGTTGGAACAAAGCTTCAGTATATATTTATGCAATGACTACAAATCTGTAAGTTTGTAAATTGGTCCCCAAAAAGGAAGGTAAACCATGTAATTTTTGTACATAGTATTAAGATAACAGCTTAAAGTAACAGCATGTAATTCTATTTACTAATACTGCTCCAAATACATTTTGTTTAATTCATTTTGTCCCATAATCCCAGACATGGAACTCCTATAAAAACTTAAATATAATACACAATATATGATACAATTATGTGATTATAATATTAACTATAATAATATATATAAACTCCAATATATTGTATATAATATATACTCCAATATATTGTTTAATATATATAAGCTTATAATATATTATAATAATTATAAAATTATAATATATTATCATTTCCAACCTATTTTAATGTGCCTGGCAATTTTACTGTAATACTTGCAGAATTGAAAACTTGGGACTTGATGGGTTAATTAAAAAAGCTTTTAACATAATTTGAAAATGGGAGTTATAGTATTTACATATAGACCTCCAAAAAAAGAAAAGAAAAACTATTGTTAAAAATAAACAGTACCATGGCAATACCAAAATTACAAGTGTTGTTCCCAGCTGAATACATTTTAGGACAATTTATATCCAAAGACAAGAAAAAGTGACTTTTTTTTTTAAAGCTATCTTATTTCTCTCATTTTAAGCTTTATTCCTCTACATCAACATATACAATTCTTCATTATTTAAGATAATCTCTAAAGTTAGAAAAATGGATATTAAAGCTTATCACTATCAACTCTTGTGATTTTATTTTGGTATGTATAGTGAAGCACTGTAACAAGAAGTATTTTCTCATCCATTAACACCAAATGTTAAAAAGTAATACCTAATCTCAGCTGGGCGCAGTGGCACAAGCCTGTAATCCCAGCACTTAGGGAGGCTAAGACAGGAGAATCGCCGAGTTCAAAGCCAGCCTCAGCAATGGCGAGGCACTAAGCAACTCAGTGAGACCCTGACTCTACATAAAACACAAAATAGGGCTGGGGATGTGGTTCAGTGGTCAAGTGCCCCTGAGTTCAATCTCCAGTACCAAAAAAAAAAAAAAAAAAAGTCAGGAAAACTAGATTTGGGAGAGAAGCCCTTGACATTTCAAGGCCAAATTCAGCTAGGTCTAACACACTCATTTCCTAGCATTAGACTCAAATATATCTGTTTCCTGTTTCCTATAAAGGCTGAATCAAGTTCACTTCTAAGTTCAGCAAGTACATCGACTTGGGAGACTATAAGTAGCATAATTCATTCTATCAAGATCAGCCCTCTCTCTAGGAGCCAGCCAAATGATTCTTACAACAGTAAGACTGGGATTGCAATCAAGCTCCCTGGTTTTTAAACACACAGCCTAGCTTAGTGCCTTTGAGTCATAACAAGAAGTGTTAAAAGATTTAGACAGATAGACAGAAAGGTGTGCATGCACAGAGTGAAATATAAATAAAATAAGCAAATAATCTTCCAAACCAGGGTTGGTAAACTAAAGCCATGCACCAAATCCAACCAGTTGCCTTTTTGGGGAAGGAGGTGGGGGGGCATAAACTAATGGCGTTTTTCACATTTGTAAGTGATTATAAAAACCTACATTATATCTTAATTTTGCCTCTTGGACTGCAAAGTCTCATATATTTTACTATCTGGCCCTTTCAGATAATTTGTTGAACTCTTCTCTAAAGCAAAAACTATGTTCCCACAAATTGTAACATGTGAATGTGATGATACAAACCAATTATTTTAATGTTAAAACCTAATATCATTACAGCAATAGGATGTTGCCAATTTAAACACTGGTATAAACATGCATGCATAATATGTAAAATAAAAAAGAAATGACAGGAAATCAATACCAAAATATCCACTAAATACTTTTAACTCTTAGCAAATGATATTATCACTTTTATTTTGTCTGTACTTTCCAAATCTTTTAAAGTGAAAAAACACTGTTAAAATCAGTCAACAGATTACAAGATACTCATATAGATCAAAAATACCAATGACTTGAATTTAGTCCCATGGTTACTTGTGCATAGCTTCAGTTAACATTTTGGTATTCACCATTACCTCAAAATCAAACCGTTTTATACATCATTCATTAAAAAAAGAAGGCCTGGGGCTGGGGTTGTGGCTCAGTGGCAGAGCACTTGCCTTGCGTGTGTGAAGCACTGGATTTGATCCTCAGCACCACATAAAAATAAATAAATAAAAATAAAAGTATTGTGTCCATCTACAACTAATAACATTTAAAAAGAAGAAGAAGAAGAAGAAGACCCCCTATTTTGAAAACCTTTAGTCAGAGTTGTTGATCTGACTTTTGAGGGTTACCTCCTTGAAATTAACAGTTCAGATATATTTTAAGATACTTAATACAATTTGAAATTCGTTTCCAATATTGTTTACTATATTCACATTAGCTTCAATGTTTCTTTCAAAATATGCTATGAACAAAACACTAAATTCATTGTGTGCATATTTCATGTACTCTTTATAACTACTGTAGCAATTAGCATTTAAAGTTATAGTGAACATGAAATTTCTTGTTGACAATCACTAAACAACTCAAACAAAAATATATCTTTACTGATAGAAAATAAATAGGCCAGTTCCTGCTACATAGGAGGATAAGGCAGGAAGATCGCTTGAGCCCAACTGTTTAAGACCAGTCTGGGCAACATAGCAATACACCCATCTCAAAAATAATAATAATAATTGTTATTTTTAAAAAGGCATTCCAGGGGCTGGCATTGTGACTCAGTGATAGAACACTTGCCTGGCATGTGTGAAGAACTGGGTTCAATTCTTAGCACCACATATAAATAAATAAATAGATAGATAGATAGATAGATAGATAGATAGATAGATAGATAGATAGATAAAAGGTCCATCAACTAAAAAAACTTTAAAAAACTAAAAAAAAAAAAAAAAAGAGGAGGGAACTTTATAAAAAAATAAGGCATTTCGGGCTGGGGTTGTGGCTCAGTGGTGGAGCGCTTGCCTCGCACATGTGAGGTACTGGGTTTGATTCTCAGCACCACATAAAAATAAATAAAGATACTGTGTCCATCTACAACTAAAAAAAATTTTTAAAAATAAGGTATTTCAATAAACTAAAGTACAATTAAACAACTTTGGTTGTTTTCATGAATAGTACTTTTTCTTATTTAATAATCATTAGCTATATGTTTTAGCTATTATTTGGAAGACATTAACTTTGAAAGCATTAGACAACATACTAATATATTAATGATATATAAAATACAATATGACAAATTGATCTCTAACTTGACAAATGAAAGGTTTATTATGAGCAAATTAAGCAGAAAGCATTTTAAAGTCTCATCTTTACTGTGTTCTGAACAAAAAAAAAGTCTTTGCTTTATGGCTTATTTCCTTAGTTTATCTAGAAAATGCACAAAAGTTCTACTTCTAAAGGATATTAAAATCTAAATTTAATTCTCTGAAACTACTTATTTAAATTAGAACACCACACATCAAACTACAAATGACAGTTTTTCTTTCCAAGTGCCACTCAACTTTCTGTTCCCTTTACAGTACAATGTTAACTGGTAAACAATTTAATATCATTAAACATAGAAATAATTTTAAAGTAAAAATTATTGATCATGTCATGTATCAAAACTACTGCAAAGTAATAACTTAGCAACTTAACACTGACTAGTCTTAAATTTTATATAAAATAGCAGATATAAGGATGTTTCCTCCTCTTCCTCTTCCAGGTATTAAGAGAAACTGAATCATGTATTCAGAAAACACAAACCACACTCCTGAGAACTGGTTAGTAACATTTAAAGGCAAAAAATTAATCTCTCTTTATATTGAATTACTACTTCACTTTTGCAAGCAGATGTATCACAATTCAGTACTGACCTTACTCTCAAAACCTTAGTCAAATATCCTCAATAAATCCAAGGATGAGTTATTTAACAGAAAACATACATTGACAACTTTTTATTACATCCAAAGTAAGTCTACCCTGATAAGTATTACACATGAACAAGTTTTGTCAGTTATAATAAGCCTGTTTTTAGGTTAACAATATATCTTACAGTTCTACTAAGAGACAATTTTGGCACTCATTCTAGGCTAGAGCTTCCTTTAAAATAACACCACCACCACTACAGATATGTATTTAGTAAATCATATTTTAAAAGACCCTTTGTATAAAAATACATTACGTAACTTAGTTCTATAGCTAATAGCCTTTTCTAAAACTTTAAAGAAATTAATTTACTCTAAAAGATATGCAGGAATTCAAAAGATTATAAAACTGGTAGATTTCTATTTCTGGTTTCTACCATAATAAATAGTAGGGGTTTAAGCTGAGCTGCTTTTTTGACTTGAAAGATTTTCATACCGTCAGCAACTTACAACAGGACATACTGTAATACCAAAATGGAAACTACTTAATCAACATTTCCTTGTGGAAACACAGATCATACATAACAGTCTATAGGAGCAAAGTTTTATTTTTAAAAACAGCATTTAAATTTTTTTTAGCACAAGCTCTTTTTTTTTTAAACTGGTATGTCAACACACTCAATTCATTTTAGTCAATATTGATAATATACCAAAAAAAACCATAAATGTAAGCAGCAATATAAAGTCAATTTATTTGTAATACTGAACAAAACCATATTTTCATCTTTCTAGAATACACACTGCTGGTCTTACAATCCTGCAGAATAAATATGATCCTATTTTCATGCTACGTATTTTTTAAACTGTTTCTAAAAAGGATTGAAGACATTTGGAAAAATCCAACAGTAGGTGAATCACCTAGTAATACACAAATCTTTCATATTTTAAATTTCAAGTTACAGTCATCTATTCCATTAATAAAGAAAAGACAGAAAACCAAAAACTGTTGGGCATGATTTCAAAATCTTCCTCTTCCCTTTCTGTCCACTCCCCAAAACATAAATTAAAAAAAAAATAAATAAAACCCTCATAATTGAAATTCCCTCAGTCTCACAGTTGTTCTGCTGGTTTTACCACATATAATTTCCAAATTCTATCACTGAATAAAAACTGCAGGAAATTTTTTTTCATCATTGAGCTCTTAATTTAAATGGGAAAAGAACAATTATTAAGCAGGTTATTGTAAAAGAATAAGTATTGGTGTCCTAAAAGGAATCATTAAAAATACATTTCATCAAGTGTGCATCATGTAGTAAATACAGATATACTGTAAAGACCGTTTTGTCTTCACTAAGTGTCATCCATTTTATAACCTTATCGTATATGGCTCAAGTTTTATTAGTACATGGTTATGGGATAAGAACTGTGGTTACAGGCATACTTATTAAGCTTTTTTGTCTGAAAGGGAATTTGATAATAACAACATGCTACCATCTATTTATCTAGATAAATTAACCACGTAAAATAAACCATGATACAGATATGAAGATTGGTAACCTGAGGGAAGTTAACACTAATACAGTTTATGACTCACACTTTTAAATAATCCTTCCAATATTCCTCATTCAATTGCCTCATTCTTTGTGTTTCCTCTTCACAATGTCTAAGCCCACTTCCTAAGTTTTCTTCTCGCAGGAATCAGCATTTACTAACCTAACAAAGTACATACACTTGCTCTTGTCAGCAAAAAACAGGAGGTTGGAGAAAAAGCATGTAAAAGCATAGGAAGGGAATAAAAATATTTATTCTCGTGCATTTGGTGGTGAAACCTCACTTGAATTGAAATAAGGGTAAATATACTCCTACTTTAATGTTTATATGGATCTGGAACCTTAAAATAAATTTTAAAAATATTTAACTTTTTTATATCTAAAAAGAAATAAATACAAGCATTCCGACTCATGAATTCATTTCTTTTGACTCAGGGCCTGACCTTTAGTTGCCATAACTGAGTAAAAAGAATGGTCATTTCTATGACATTTATTGGCACTTAAATAGTTACACAATACTACAGTCCAAGTATTCTTCATAGTGTCTTAGCAGAGTCTTAAAATGGTTCTTAATAAACAAAAGTGCAAGCCTCTTGGGATCATCTGAGATCCTGTGGGACTTTTCATAATGGTGGGGTGTTAATCCCCTGTGCCCAGGTCTTTTTCCAATTTGAATCATTAGTTTCTGCTTACCTAAATTCCTATCTATTCAATTGGTTCAGGTATTCTTCATTTCTTGTTTTAAAGCACAACCCATATACTAACAAGGCAAGTCAAAATAGCTTTTTTGGATACCTACATACTGCAGAAAACATTTCCAATTCCTTAAGATTAATAAAACAGTAGTTTAAATCACATTCTGTTGTGACTGTTTCAATTTTTTTACCATTGTTTGGTGTGGCACATGGAATATTCTGCTTGCTTGTGATTTTACATAGTCCTGGAATGCCTAGGTTTTATTTCTGTCAAGAAACATTTGTTAGTGATCAGTTTAACTGCTAACACAGCTGTGAAACTACAATCAAGGTTTTATTTCACACGTTAGTAACAAAACCTGACATAGCACAAGGATGAAACAGTGCTAATGAACCCAGTTTACCATTTCTGTCCCTACAATCCACTTACTCCCTACCATCTCACTCTCTCTCTCCCACTCACAAATACACAATGCACATAGTTCTCCTATTACTGTAGATAAGTATACATACATCTATCTGTATAGATGCATAATGTCTAAATGTGTTCACATATATACACATTTCAACCAGAAACATATATTTCATAAAAATCAAAACAGAACAGTGTATCTTCCTTTCTTCATGAGAGTAGCTTCTACAGATACTCAAAGAGTAAAACAGAAAGACGTCCATAATCCCTTAACCAAAACTCTAAAATTCAAAAAGTTCTGAAAAACCAAAGTTTTATATAAGTTATTTGGTGGTAAAACCTCACTTAAAATGAAGAGTGATCATAGTCCTTATTTATTCCACCCCATGTACATGTTAATAAGTTTCAATTCAGAAATATTGATGTATTTGATTATAGGATCCTGCTATAGTGCTATCTAGGGAATATTATATAATATGTAGTACATATCATTAATTCAGTTTCTAAAAACAAAAACAATTGTGAATTCTAAAACAAATACATTATCAAGGTTTGGAACCAAGGAACTACAGAGTAATATCTTCATATTTTTTAAGTATATATAATTTCTTTCCCTCTACAACTTGCCCTCATTGTAACCTTCTATCAGTTCTATTCTCAAAGACAGAGTAGGCAGAATAAGATCCATATGTTTAATTTCTCCCTTTAATGTTTATTAATCCCTTTTGCCAAGAAAGGCTTAACCTGAGCCAGGCGCAGTAGCGCACGCCTGTAATCCCAGCACTCTGGGAGGCCAAGAGAGGAGAATCGCGAGTTCAAAGCCAGCCTCAGCAGCGGCAAGGCACTAAGCAACTGAGCAAGACCTTATCTCTAAATAAAACACAAAATAGGGCTGGGGATGTGGCTCAGTGGTTGAGTACCCCTGAGTTCCACCCCTGGTACCAAAAGAAAAAGAAAAAGAAAAAGAAAGGCTTAACCTGAACGATAGTAGTAGTAACAGCCAAAGAATGACTATGAGAGAGGAAACAGGACAGGGCTAAAGCATGGCAAAATTCACAGAAAATATTCAAGCCAGGAATCCTGAATCTTAAGAATTCCCTGTATTATCAAGGCTACTACTATTTCTAATAACAACATCATATAACAATACTTTATTTCTCCCAAGCTACCACAGTCATGTGACTTCTCTACACCCTACCATTTGCAGAATTGTTGCACTTTTTAATTCCACACTAACATGTACCACATACAACTATTTCAATAGCTATCTCAAAAGTAATTCATACATATCTACTTTTCAATTAGCACTTACGTTTCTAATTTGATGAGCAACTATTTTTACTGAAGATGTAAAATTTGTTTTGAATTAAACCAATTTAAATCACTAGTCAAGAAGACTCCATTTAATCTGTCTTCTACAGAGAATATAATCTTTAAAACATTAAAGTATGCACTATACAATCACCTGCAGATGTAGCTCTTTCCTTTAAAAAAACAACATAACTTTAAAGCAGTAATATGGTTAATACTTACTGAAGTTAATTTTGTAAATTTGTCTGACAACTGAATAACCTAGCTATTGCATTTACAATGGTAAATGAAACATATAATTATTAAGTCATTGCAAGGTGAGTCAGCTCCAATTCAATAAGTTAATTAGATTTTATGGAAACTTTCCGTATGACATGTAATTATCATCAAGACCAACAGAATTTTGAATTTTATCTATTATTTTTGGAAAGTAAGCTGGGTATAGTGGTAAATACCTGTAATCCCGGCCGCTCGGAAGGCTGAGGCAGGAGAGTCTCATGTTTGAGGCCAGCCTTAACAATATCATGAGACCCTAAACAACTTAGTGAGACCCTGTCTCAAAATTTAAAAAAAAAAAGAAAAGGCTGGGATGTGGCTCAAGGGTTAAGCATCCCTGGGTTCAATCCCCAGTACCAAAAAAACAAAAGCACATAGATTCTAAAACTTGTTAACATTGTTAAACTACATTAATTAGATATAAAACAGGATTATCTAAAACTTATTCAATTACATCAACTGAATAAACCTAAAACTTTAAATTACCCAATGTATTCATTCTTTACCTTTTTAAAGACCTTTTATATATGTCTTGCTCACATGTCTCCAAAGCCCACCCCAGTCCCTGGAGTTTAGCAGATATTCAGTAAATTCTTATTAAATGAATTGACAAATCACATCTAAATTCAGAATCAGTAAATATATATATAAAGTGCTATGGTTTGAATTTTTTTCCCCCTCAAAACTCATGTTGAAACTTAGTCCCTAATACAACAGCGTTAGGAGGTGAGGCTTACCTTCATGAATGAATTGAAATAGCTATGAAAAGGGCTCATATGGGGTAAATTCACTCTTATTCTTATGTAAAGTGAGATTACAACCATTCCTCCTCTTTTCATTAAGGCACCATCTTGGAACCAGCAAACAACAGTTGGGAGAATAAATTTCTGTTCTTTATAAATTTTCGAGGCCTAGGTATTCTGTTACAGCAGCATAAAATGGACTACTGAAACTATTTTTCTGTTAAGAATCTCCTGTTCCAAGATTACTATTTTAGCGAACTATTTTAACAAGCAACTTTTATAAATTTGTGTTCTAAGTCACCTCTTGGTGCTGAATTTATTACTGAAAACACAGAAAGTTAAGGATGTATAGCCTAAGATCTAATCTTTGAAAGTGAGACTTAATTTTCCACAAATGTGGAAAAACACTTCTGCTCCTTAATATGAGAATTTAAGTAATTTATTTATCTACCATCTATCCACTATGTGCTTATTAGCATTATGACATATACTCCAAATAAATATATAAATAATATCTAAAAGAAAAGCATAAATGTAAGAGGAGAGCCAGATGAGTAAATAACCAAACATGACTGGCAAGAGTTACAAAATCTTACAGAAAAACAGAAAATAACTGAAATTGGTTCACAGTCAAGATGGCAACTTATCTGGCTGCCACAGTAATGGGAGTAAGATGTAAGAATTGAGGGAAGGCTCAATCCAAGGTATCAAAAAAAGACATAAGGAATAGCATACCAGGGACTGGGACTGTGGCTCAGTGGTAGAGCACTTGCCTCGCACGCGTGAAGCACTGGATTCGATCCTCAGCACCACATAAGAATAAATAAATAAAATAAAGATATTGTGTCCACCTACAACTAAAAAAAATATTAAGAGAAAAAAAAAACAGAATAGCATACCAGCATAAATAAGTGTCTCAATCTATTCTGTGCTGCTTTAACGAAATACTGCACACTGGGTAACGTCTAAAACTGCAATTTATTAATTGTTCTGGAGGCTGGGAAGTATGAGGTCAAGACGCCACAGGTTTGGTGTCTAGTGAAGCCATTCAATTCTTCCAGGATAGCATTTCACAGACTGTTGTCTGGATCCCCACATGCCAGAAGATAGAAGGCAAGGAGCCAGAGGAGGCCAAACTCACCCTTTTCTATTACCTCTTAAAAGTCTCATCTTAATCTTGTTAAAATGGAAATTAAATTTCAACATGAGTTTTGAAGAGGACAAACATTAAACCATATAGCACAAAGGTATAAAAGTAAAGAATACACACATACACTTTGTTTTGTTTTGGTGATGCTGGGGATTGAACGCAGGGCTTTCCCTATGCTATGCAAGCACTCTGCCAATGAGATACATCCCCAGGGGAAAAAAAGAAAGAAAAATCTACATTTTAAAAGTAAACCATTTAAGAGGCTGGGATTGTGGCTCAGCGGTGGAGTGCTTGCCTCACATGTGTGAGGCCCTGGGTTCGATCCTCAGCACCACATACAGAGTAATAAATTAAAGACATTGTGTCCATCTACAAAAAAATTAAAAAAAAAAAAAAAAAGTAAACCACTTAAGTTTAATTAAAATTAAACGTTTTAAAGATAAATCTCATTTTCATAAAACATTCTTTTCTTACAATACCCTTCAACAAAATAGTCTAAATCAAATGTTATTCTCTTAGGAACTTAAAATAATAGGACTAGGATAAAATTTGTAAGTAAACCTAGAAAAGTAATGACCTATTGTTATCTTAAATAAGTAAAACAAATCTTCTATCATTTCCTTTGAAGTCTAAAATCACATTAGTGATGGCTTCAAATCCTTACTTTTCATTTTTAGCACTTTCAAGACCCTCACTCACATCAGTCACTCTAAACTCCTGAATTTTAATTTTTTCATAGCTATTAATCTTGTGTCTCCAAAGTGAAACATAATTTCCTTTAGGACAAAAATCATATCTTAAAGAGTGCCTGATGGTTCCCCCATATAGATGTAGAAATACAGTTGTCAACTGTATACTTACTGACCATCTACTGAGATGGAAATGCTTACCTTTTTAGAACACAGGATACTTTAAAATATGCCAAAGAGGTACAAAGCCTTGTAGCTTTTCTTTATAGCTCATCACATTTGATAAGAAAACTTAGAAACAGGTAGGAGCTATTCTCTTAAGAATTTTTAATTTGCATCTTGCCATCATACCCCACACTGGGTTTGACTACAACCTTTATCCTTCAAAGATAATCTAATAGTCAACCAACCTCATTTACAGCAACCACAGGGGAATTCCTGAAGTAGAGTTCACAACTCTGATTTCATACATTGAGCCAACATTCTAAACAAAATCACGTACGCTGAAATTTGGACATTTTTATACTTTGCAATTTATAGCATTATAAAGAAAAAGAAAAGATGAAAAGCATGAACAGAAGACATTCCACAAATATTTATTGGAGTAAACAAAACAAATATAACTGAAATTCAAAATGCATTTAGGACTCTGATAATAAACGATTTTAAAAACTCAGTGGAAAAAAAAAACTTCTGGTGAACATCACCAATAAAAGGAACGATTCTTTTTTTTATGACTAAAAAATAAGGGTACAATGATGACTATGATTAGAACACTGGGTACTTGTCCATGAATACATTTGAGTGTTTTAAAAAAAAAAAAAAAAAAAAAACAGTGTAAGATTAACAGCTGTTTAAAATGTCTTAAATAATACATACTATTATAAATTTGAAAATTCTGCAAACAAGGATATTCCCTAACCAGAGAAAGTAAACAAATTTATTTACTGAAAAGTTTTCATTATATGTAATCCTTACTGTTGAAAATTACCTAGAAAGTGCTTTTAATAATTTCTTATAAAACATTAAAATATTTAAAGATAAATTTTAAAAGAAAAATAAAAGATTACAGAAAAACAATCAACAAAACTTCATAGTGAAAGTATTTTAAAAATAATGTTATCTAGTGGAAATGAAATTTTCATTTTTTTAAATTGACAAAAAAATTGTATGTATTTATGTAAACTTTTTTTTTTTTAATACCAGGGATTGAACCCAGGGGTGCTTAACCTCTGAGCCACATTCCCCCACTACCTCCCCCACTTTTTTTTTTTTTTTTTAAATTATGGAACAGGGCCTTGCTAGGTAACTTAGGACCTCACAAAGTTGCTGGGGCTGGCTTTGAACTTGGGATCCCTCCTGCCTCATGTTTTAAAATATATATACAATTAAGTATGGCTAAATCAGGCTAATTAACATATACATTGATACATATTACCTTGTACATCTAACTTTTTTTTTGGTGTGTGTGGTAAGAAGAACTAAAACCTATGATCTTAGCAATTTTCAATACATAATACACTGTGTAGATTGTGTTAATATTAACATATAGACACCACATTTTATAATATGGAATTGTATATCCCTTGACTAATATCTTCCCAATTCCTATGCCCAAACCCTTCTGTGAGTTCAACTTTTTTGGAGTCAACATATATGTGAGTCATGTAGTATTTATCTTTCTGTGACTAGTTTATTTCACTTAATGAACTACACAGAAATTACTGTCACAGCAACTAGAAGCTTTCTATTGATTATTTATACTTTTTAATCTTGGTGTCACTAAAAGAATTTTGTTCTAACCCCTTCATTTTACAGATAGGCTCCAACCCAATCTCTTCCTAAAAAAGAAAAAAAGAAAAAAAATCAAGCTTTGTTTTCTTTTCTTTTTTTAAGTTTTTTTTTAGTTGTCTTTATTTTATTGCTTTGTATGTGGTGCTGAGGATCGAACCCAGGGCCTCACGCATGCGAGGCAAGCGCTGAGCTACAATCCCAGCCCTCAAGCTTTGTTTTCTGAGCAGTATTTTTTGTTTCAACACAAAAAAGCCTTGACTAATAGCTGGCTATCACTGAAGTGTGGTTTGCTTTGTCCTTTATTTTTGTTATACTTTGAAAATTCTTTATGTTAAAGAAATGAGAGTCTACTATTGCCTGGGTAAAAGAAAAATACTTTCGAAGATGTATTTCATAATTATCCAATATAACCACGAGGTTCTAAAAATAAACCCTACGTTTGTGTCCCCACAAGTTTACAACCAATTTGCACCATGATCTGTGAAAGGTCTATCTTTCAGATAAATGAAACTGACCTGCATCTATTCAATTATCATTTTCTTCCTTTTCACTTCTTGACAAGCCGGAGTATTATTGTATAATTAATATCTCAGAAGCAGAAAAGTTGTTTTGAGCTGTTATGAGTACTAGAAGTTTCAATTTTCTTTCAGATATTCTTGATGTGTACAATACCTGCCTCTGCCTCTAAATATCATGAACCAACGTTTATCTTTACTGAACTTGTCATCCTCTGATCCCTCTATATTTTTACTTCTAAGACCTCAAGAAGTCCCAAAGTGTTGTCTTAAATGGTGACCAGAATCAAAGGCACAGAAAACTCAACTTGATCCTGGAAAGTCTATCTGGGAAATCTTCCTAATGGGGCCAAAAGTTCTGCAGTAAACCAAAAACTCTTGAGTTGCAACTACTTTAAATTATTTAACATAATCTGCAGTGAAGTTAATTCTTTTTAAAATAAGCAGGTCGACACACCAAAACAATTCTGTTCTTCAAAATTGTCTCCTTGAAAAGCTTAATACTTAATTTACACTTCCATTTTTCAAACTATTTTGGACTGTATTTAAGAAATTGGCATAGAGAAAATTTACTAACCACATACAGAAATCGCTCTCATTACTTTAAAAACATAAGACTTATAATTTGGTTTTTCTAGTTCTCCTTCCTACTAGCCTTCTATTCACATATTCCTTTAGATTTGAACTTGGCCTTTTTCTTTCTTCTTCTTCTTCTTTTTTTAAATTAACACTATGAAAATTTACAGTGTGGGAATGATCCTTGAAGAGAACCAAAAGAAGGGGCCAGTGGAACAAAAGAAATACCTGAAAGCAGGTAAACATTTTCATGTTGCTTGCATTATAGAATTGCAGGTAAAAATGTACTAAGGATCATTAATGGTTATTTTCTAAAGTTTTAACTGAAACATATTTAGAAAATGAGGAACATAAACATTGTTTTTAAAAAATTGGAGCAAGAGATAATCTAGAAGGAAAAGGTTTTTTTGATTCAGGTTTAGGAAAGGAAATTAAAACCAGGCCTTAGATATAGAACCCCTATGTCCGACAGAGCAGGGAATTTTGATTTGAAAATAATAGGTACCCTAAAAAAAAAAAAAGAGCGTCCTGATCAAACTTGGCAAGCTCAGCTCAGATTCTGAACGGCTTAACAAGGTATCAAAAAATTATTACTGAATAAATGCAGATAATCCAAAACATTTTTCTTTCTCACATCTAAGTCTGTCTCTGGATTCATAATGGGTAAGGAGCAAGTTTCAATTACTCTTGCATTCCAAATCAGAAAAGTAGTAAGCACTGGAATAAAGAAAAAGATAAAGTACTCAATTCACATGAGAGAAATATAACTATACCATTGAACCTTTGGGAGAAGTAATCCAGGAGAAAAATTAAGTGCATTCATTCAAGTCACCCAAATGTGATGGAATATTTAATAGTATATAACTTACTGGCCAAAGGCATGTTCTTGTCTTGACTGAAACAAAATAATTATGATTTTCAGATTTTCCAACAAAATTAACTTCAAGATAGCAAAGGAGAGCTACATACATATTAGGATGCTTGCCTAGCATACACAAGACTCTGGATTCAATTTCTCACACCACCAAAAAAAAAAAATCAAATTAACTTTAAAAAGTTTCTAAACAAAATCTATAGTTGATTTGGGGAAAACATATATTTATTCATGATTACAGAAGTAGTAAATACTTTTACTCCAGATAAATCATTAAAACAATAATATCGATATAAAAGATAACAAGATAGATTTTCAAGAAAAGATTTTAAAATAAAACAACTTAGAAATAATACACATATACATATTTAAGAATGCTTACGTATAAAATTACAGCTTCAATTATTTATAACAAAGTTCAAGATTTTAATTAAATTCAATGAGAAAGTACAATAAATACAAAAAGGCAAAAGAACCTACAAGGAAAGAATCAGAGAAATGTCAAAGAACCTATCCAAACCAAGAGAACATAAGTAATATAAAAAGTACAATATTGTCAAAGAAACAAAATTTATGTCTTACATGAAAAGAAAACAAAGGTCAAGTCTTAAGAAGATGATTTATTCTCCTAGGGATACTAGGAAAACAACACACACACACACATACACACCTTGGTGGCTTGAAACAACACAAATGTATTATCTTATAGTTGTCTAGGTCACAAATATGATACTGGCCTCACAAGCTAAAATTAAGATATTGGCAAAGTTGTGTTTCTGTCATATACATCTAGGTGACCATCTAATTCTTTGCCTTATCCAGTTTCTAGAGGCTGCCTACTTTCTGTGGTTCCCTTCCTTGTTTTCAAAGCCAATAACATTGGTCCAACTCCTTCTTGTATCCTGTCTTAGCCTCAGGCTGCCATAATTCCACAGACTAGGTGGTTTAAATAGACATTTATTCTTCAAAATTTTGGAAGCTAGATGTCCAAGATCAAGGGGACAGCATGGTCAGGTTCTGGTAAGGGAAATCTTCCTGGCTTGCATATAGCCACCTTCTCAATGTGTCAACACGTAATAGAGAGGGAAAACAATCATTTTATGTTTAAAAAAACAAAAAACTTCACTAGAACAGAAAGGCAATGAAATTGGCCAACGAAACAAAACTCTTAATATTTTTGTTACATTTCATTCACAAAGTGTTTTTATATAAAACACTTTCATGTATATTATCTGGAGTTACACAAATGAAAATGCATACCATTCTCCCTTTAAAACTTGGTACAATGATATTTTAAGAAACGTACTCAAGATCATAGAGTTTTTCTTAGGGGCAGAAATCCCTAAGCTCTTATTTGATCCCTGAGCTCTTATTTGATGTGACTATTAAGTAGTCTACTTGTATTTGAATTACCTATTATCACTACTACATTACTGTTTATGTGTCACCCCTACAACTAAAACTATGAGCTCCTCAGAGGCAAGGATTACTCTTGCTTCTAATCATGTTTGTAACATCACCACCCAACACTATATTTTTATAATACGTGCTCAAAAAATGTCTGTTAATGAATATGCATAAAAATAATTAAAGGAAATGATGGCATGGAGAACCCGTTTAATTACTTTTGAAATACACATATGCATAAAACCATTTACAGTCCCTATTAAATGAGCAGGTCAGAGCAGCCTGTTCACTATCAGTGAACAGTAACCACGACCCTAACAGCAGCTAAGTGGATGAGATATGTATGGGCAGCCAAATCAAGACTAGTTAACTCACAGGATTATTAATCACTAAATGTTCTATCTTGAGAACTAGAATCAGGAAGTTATCACACAGAGAGTGGTTAAGCTGGAGATGTAAATTTGGTCAAACTAATAAGTGGTCAAACTAATAAATAATTCCTTTTTGAAGGAAATCATTCTGCAAAAAGAAAAGGAGTAAAAGGCAGACACCCACCTAAGAACCTGAATCAAGAAACTATAGAACCCCTAGAGCTGGGATTGTAGCTCAGTGGTAGAGTGCTTGCCTCGCATGTGTGAGGCCCTGGGTTCAATCCTCAGCACCACATAAAAAGAAATAAAATAAAGATATTGTGTCCATCTACAACTAAAAAAAAATATTTAAAAAAAAAGAAACTACAGAACCCCTGAAGGAAAACAAAATCGACTCTGTTCCTGTAAGACCTAATTGTAATTTTTGTTTTCATGTAGAATTCCCTGGAAGATTACATCTTTATTTGAACGCTAAAATTGGTCTTTTTTCTTTTTCTTTTTTGCAATCAAGTGAGCTTTTACTAAACAATTTTGTTAAGTCCCTCAACCATTTTCATTCTACACACTCAGGAACTACATACTCTTAAGGTCTCAACTAACAACTACATGCTGATCCCCTAAAAATGCTCTTTTTTAAGCACTAACTGGCAGGTGTGAGACATTTGGAAAACACTACCACTCCAATAAGGCATATCAACCTAGGATAAAGAACAAAGCTATAGCATCACAAATTCATATATTAATTAATATTGAATTGGTAAATTCAATAACTACCACCTAGGTAGCAGAAAGGATATAAGAATCATTAGGAGAGAAATTTTGACTAGTCATATTTAGTTTTTAGGAAAATATGACTTGTAGGTAAAATAGAAACATAAATGAAAACATAATAGGTTCACATAAATGGCAAAAAATATTTTACATAGCAAACTGATTTTATGAAAGTTGGTGTCCACCCTAGAAAATAACAAGGTTCACAATCAAATAAAGTCCTGACATAAACAACTAATATGTATACAAATTATGAGTACAGAAATCTAATAGTTTCAAGCATTCTACTTTTATGACCCAGACTTCAAACTGAAGAACATTAAAGGAAACACAATCCAGATACAAATCCATTGCTACGATTAATAGGACAATTTCAGTTACATTGCACAGAACATTTGCTAAGACTCTGTTTACTAAAGCTTCTTCAACTAAACAAAAGTAATAAATATTTTCAGGGCAGATGTATCAATTAGGCATTAAGAATTTACAAGATTTGAGCTGGAGTTGTGGCTCAGTGGTAGAGTGCTCACCTAGCATGTGTGAGGCACTCATTCTGATCCTCAGCACCACATAAAAGAATTAACAAATAAAATTATTAAAAAATTGAAAAAAAAAAAGAATTTACAAGATTTGGACTGGGAATGCTTGGCAACAAGCAAGAGGCCCTGGGTTTGATCCCTACACTGTACAATTAAAAAAAAAAACTCCAAACATTGAAATGGTAGCAGGTACAACAACACTGCTAGGAACTGTGGGGCACAATCTCCATTACTGTCAAGTCACAAAACAAAGAATAAATAAAGTAGAAATCTATAAACATTCTCGGGCTGAGGTTGTGGCTCAGTGGTAGAGCACTTGCCTAGCATGTGTGAGACACTGGGTTCAATTCTCAGCACCGCATCTAAATAAATAAATAAAGTCTACTGGCAACTAAGAAAAAAAATTAAAAAGAAAGAAATCTATAAACATTCTTGATTGGCCCCTTCCCATTCATACATTTGCCTATTCTAATTCTTCCAGCTTTTATATGACTATTCCCTCAGGCACATTTTGATTCCTAAAAACACTTCCAAATAAGATCACAACAGGATGTTTGCCTCTCCTAGTTGTAAGCACATCATATGACAAGATCTATTTTCTCTACCATTCCCTATCTCTCAGGAATGCATGGTTCAAAATAAGCAAATAATATTTACTGAATAACTCAAGGTTTAAGCTAAACAAAATAAAAAGAATTTTAAGAATCATAAGACACTTTGGGAGGCTGAGACAGGAGAATCGTGAGTTCAAAGCCAGCCTCAGCAATGGTGAGGCACTAAGCAACTCAGTGAGACCCTGTCTCTAAATAAAACACAAAATAGGGCTGGGGATGTGGCTCAGTGGTCAAGTGCCTCTGAGTTCAATCCCCGGTACCACAAAAAAAAAAAAAAAAAAAAAAAGAATTAGAAGAGTCAATGGGAGAAGTATTTTTAATTAAGTTAATATATATATATATAATGAAAACTCATACAAAAAACATGATTCTATAAAATTTACAAATAATATTATAAGAAAAATGACATCATGTTGCCAACAAACTTTAGCCCAATAACTTCTAATCCTAAAGACTCAATTTTAGGAATATTTAGCACATGAAAGTAAGTCAAACTGCTACCATTACACAAAAGAAGCAGAAGTGGTAGTCAAAACAAATAAGACAATAAAAAATGGATGACATAAGCAAAACATCAGCAAAACAAACACTGCATATGCCTTTAAAAAATTATTAATATGAGGCTGGGGTTGTGGTTTCCCTAGAACATGTGAAGCACTAGGTTCAATCCTCAGCACTAAATAAATAAATAAGATAAAGGTGCTGTATTCATCTACAACTAAAAACATATTTTAAAAATTATTAATATATTTGTAACAAGGGATTAGTCTCATTCCAAACTGCCTGGAGTTGTGCTGTCCAATGAGGTGAACTCCAGGTTTATGTGTCTATTTAAATGCAAATTTTAAATAATTAAAATTAAAATTCGGTTGCTCAGTCCACACTAGTCATATTTAATGTGCTTAATGGTCACATTTATTTGACAACACAGATGTAAAAAAATAATCAAAAAAACCTTTTCATCACTGCAGAAGTGCTATCACACAGTACTGGACTATGTATTTAGTAGTCCCAACTAAAGAGCCTAAGAGAGCTTTATTTTTCATAAGATTTTTTCTTCCAGGAAGGAAATAGTATTTTACTTTAGTTTTTAATTTTTCTTACTGAATTAAAAAAAGAAAGGATTACGAGAGGTATAGACAAATCATAGAAACGCTCCACCAGAACGTAAATCACAATGCTGAATTTAGTTTTACTTGCTTTTTAAAATAATTCTACCAAATGTTTCTGTAAAAATGTATTGTTCTATCTGTAGAGTCAGTTTTTCTTTCCTTATTCTTTTCAGTTTCATTCTGAAGTTCATTCTTGTCCATATAAATAATAGTATAGCACAAAGAAACCAGTTTTATTTAGAAAAAGTAAAAACCATCATTTGTGAGTCAAAGATGTTCAAGTTAAAAAACTGAAGACTTAAGGCTCCAAATCACTCTCTATAAAACAAATGCAATCTTTTTAATATACATTTAACTGATCATAAACCAAAATGAGAAGGGCTTTTTTGTGTATCAAAAATGTCGTGGTTACACATACATACATACTTTTTTTTTTTTTTTTTTAATTGTTGAACAGTGACTGTCAATGTGTAATCCCTCAACAAGCACCTTCAAATCTCAGGGGAACACAAATCCCAATTATCTCCACCATCTCAAACCCAATGAATACAAACTTCTGGTGATGGGGTTCAATAGTCTGTGTCTCCAAAAGCCCTCCAAATGAGCTGGATGCAGTGGAACATACTTGTAACCCCAGAGACTGGGGAGGCTGAGGCAGGAAGATGACAAGTTTAAGGTCAGCTAACCCCAGAGACTGGGGAGGCTGAGGCAGGAAGATGACAAGTTTAAGGTCAGTCTCAGCACCTTAAGGAAACTTTATCTCAAATTAAAAAACAAAAAGAGCTGGGGATATTTCTCAGTGGTAAAGCAATTCCTGGTACCAAAAAAAAGAAAAAGCCCTACAGGTGATTCTCATGTGTGCTGAAATTTGAAATTTGTGAACCTCTCAAGAAGTATCCTAACAATATACATAAGAGGTTAATAAACACATGTAGAAACAGAAATTTATAAAATTTAACCAATAAACTTACTCTCTTTTCTTTTGTTGAATTTTTTAAACTTTGGTTTAAATTACTAAAAATACTGAATTCAAACCAATACTTGTCAAAATACAACAACGACAACAAAAATGGTGTAGTGGTGCACACCAATAATCCCAGCAGCTAAGGAGGCTGAGGCAGAAACAGGCCAAGTTCAAAGCCAGCCTCAGAAACTTAGCAAGACCCTAAGCAACTTAGCAAGACTCTGTCTCAAAATAAAAAGGGCTGAAATATAGCACAGTGGTTAAGCATCCCTGGGTTCAATCCATGGTACAAAAAAGCACTACAAACTTAACTATATACTATAACTACACATGTTTAATTAACCATTTTCTAATTGTGGTAATTTTTTGAACACTTTTTCTAAATGCATCCTTAGCCAGTTAACTTTCTTTGACAAGCTCCACTGTCCTTTTCCAGTTTTTCTAACAAGAAAAAAAAATTTTTTGACGACAGAGGCTTCTTACGTATTAAGGCTCTCAATCCTTTGTCATATATTACAAATGCTTTCCCAAGTTTATAGTATGACTTTACATTTTAACTTTAAGACTTAAAATGATAGAGCTTAAATTTTTAAAACTTAAAATATTTTAGCAGTTATATGGCATGAGAATAAAACAAATAAATAAAAAATAAAACAAATGAGACACATGTACCCACAACCCATGTTTAACAAATGTTAACATTTACCATATTCATTTCAGATCTTTATTTAAGAAATAAAACATCCCTGATATTAGAACTTCTTAGAGAAAACTTCTGTGTTTTCAAGTTTCTCTTTCTTTTTATGCTTAGTTTTTCCTAGTTTTTCTCTAAAATCACACAGTCAACTTTTTTTAGAAAATTTAACATATTATTGAAAAATTTTAAACAAATAAAGGCAAGAGAGCGTAACTATTATCAATTCATCATCTACTTTGTTTCATCTGTACCAGGTATCAGCAAACTCAAACGTTTTCTGTAAATAGCTACAAGCAAATATTTTAGGCTTTTGCAGGCCCCTTCTGTTCCAATTATTTATCTCTGCCTCTACTTATGCCACAGGCCATAAAAAATGAAAAGCATAGCTATAGTTCCTGACTTTATTTACAAAAAGAGAATGCAATTTAAATTGGGCTATGGTTTGCAACCCCCTATTCAATTCTTCAGTTCAGTATTATTTTGAAGAATCTCCAATAAATCATTTTATTTCAACTGTAAACATTATTCTATACCTAAAAGATAAGTTTGCTTTTTAAAAACATAATTATAATACCATTCACACCTGAGTTATCAAAAATTCTTTAAATATTCAGTATTCAAATGTAAACCATCTCATAAGTGTCATATTTTACAATCTGTTAGTTTGAATCAGAATCCAAATAAGGTCTAGACATTGCAACTGATTTTCATTATTCTTTTAATTTATAGCACCACTGATGGAGCGGTTGAATTGTATCTTAAAAAAAAAAAATCTTGCCTCAGGCCCAACACCCAGTACTTGTAAATGTGACCTTATGTGGAAACAGGGTCTTTGCAGACATAATTAAGGGTCTGAAGATAAGAACATCCCAGATTTAGGACTAAATCTAGTGACTATTGTCCTTATAAGAGAAAAGAGAGAAGAACTGAGACAGAGAAGAGGAAAAGACCAGGTAAAAATGAAAGCAGTAACAAAAGGTATGCTGCCAAAAACCAAGGACATCAAGGTGCCAAAAAAATCTGGAAGAGAAAAGGAAGGGTATCCCCTACAGCCTTTGGAAATAACCTAGCCCTACCAGTATCTTGCAATACCTAAATTTTGAATTTCTGTCCTCTCAAACTATGGAAGTTAGGATGCCCTAAAAAACTAACATATCTATAGAAGAGAACTTTCTGCAATGATAGAAATGTTATCTCTCTGCACTGCCCAATATGGTAACCACTAGCTGTATGTGGCTACTGAGCACTTGAAATGTGGCTAGTATGAATGAGAATATGAATTCTTATTTTAACTAATTTAAATTTTAAAATATGTCCCCTTCAATAATTTGTTCCTTGATATTTTGAGAGAAGAAATTAGTTGTTTATCCTAGAGTTTCCAACAATCTGGATTTTTCTGTTATCTCCTATTATTTAACATTTACCTTATCTGCTGTATTTACTAATAAAGTAGTAGTTGGAATGATCTAACATTGAAGTTTGATTATTTTCTGGGGAGACAAGACTACTTGAAGTGTGATACTACCTTATTCAACAGGCAAATGTGCCCGGCTCTCTTCTGATAATGTGAACAGTATAATGTGCTAGATTTATTAATTTATTAGGTCTTAAATACAAAATGATGATAGTCTAATTTTATAACCTATTCCTTGTTTGTTAGCTTGAATAGTTCTATATAAGGAAACATTCCCTCACCTACTCTTTAGTTGCCCAATAGTACACTTATATTCTAATAGAAAATACAGGATAAATGCAATTCTTTCCTACATTTTCTCTTTTTAAAATAATGATTGCTTCATTAGCTTCCTCTACTCATTTAATCAGTAATTTTAAGAGTTACTATGAACTTGTGTATTTAACATATATTATCTCAAACCACTGTAGATATTATCTTTATCAATGCTCAAATGGTACCATTTTTATCCAGGAGTAAATTTTTCAAGATGGACCCTGAATTCTCTAACCCCAGTAGTTTTTAAAGCTTTCTTATTATCAGGTATGACAAATGTTCCAGGCTTATCTTGTATGTTCCCTGCATGAGATACAAAATAAAACCATTTTCCCAAGTACCTCTGATTACTTTTAGTGAAAAAATAATATGTAGACACCTCAACTTATATTCAAAGAAACCTAGAATTTAAAGCTGTGTTAAAATTATTACTTGTAATTAGCTATTTGTCAGCTATCTGCTACATAATAAATAATAAGAACAAAAAAACACTAGTTTTTGGTTATGAACATATTTTATTTGTTAACATATTCATAGAGATAGTAAAGCTAGGCAGACTTTTAAGTAAATTAATTTTTCTTTTGTGATTATGGGGATCAACACTAGGACCTCGTGAATACTCAACAAGTGCTCTACCCCTGAGCTACATACCCAGCCCTAAACACTTGTGTCAGGGGCAGGTGGGTACTAGAAATTAAACCCAGATCTCATGCATGCTAGCCAAGTATTCTATCACGGAGCTATATCCACATCCCCAATTTCTGTAAGACAACTCATTCTAAAACTATGAAATCACCAAAAGAGAATGCAATATAATATACCTAGTTTTTAACAATCATTAAAATAATCATGATTCATATATGGTTTTCTTTCTCAAAGTCTAGGAATATAACTACATACAAAGTATATCACTAAATATTTTTAATGCAGGGTTTAACAGCACATTTATTAACTTTAATCTATCTTTAATTCTTGCTGTAGACTATATTTTGTCAACTATGGATAAAAACTATATGATATAGAGTACTAATGTTTTAAATGACCTGTTACCATACCCTGATTATAGATTATGGCCATTAAGCAAGATGCTGGTACGTAAGTCCTTCAAATATCAAAATGAATTTAAGGTATTAACCATAAAAGAGAGCTACAAATATGTTGTTTTCTCTTTGTATATAAGTTTAAAATGTTTGCTACAGCACTATTCACAATAGTCAAGATATATTATCAACCTATGTGCCTACTGATGAATAACTGAATAAAGAAAATGTGGTCTATATACACAGTGGAATACAATTTGGCCATAAAAGGAATAAAATTCTGCCATTTGTAGCAACATGGATGGAAATAAAGGGCATTATGTTAAATGAAATATGTCAGGTACAGAAAGACAAATATGACATGCAATTTTTACATATGGAAGCTAGGAAAAGTTGATCTCAAAGAAGTAGAGAATGGAAGAGTGGTTATCAGAGCCCGAGAAGGGTGTGATGGTAGGGAGGGATGAACAGAGGATAATTAATGAGTACAGAGGTGCATTGGATAGGAGAAATAACTTCTAATGTGCTATAACATGGCAGGATAACTGTAGTAGACAACAATTAATTGAATACTTCAAAATAGAAGAATTTTCTCAAAAGATTTAAAATCGGCATACTACAGAAACAGGGTCACCTCAGTGTTTATAGCAGCACAATTTACAATAGCTAAATTATGGAATCAACCCTGATGTCCATTGATAAATGAATGGATTAAGAAACTGTGATGGGGCTGGGGTTGTGGTAGAGCGCTTGCCTGGCATGTGTGAGACCCTGGGTTCAATTCTCAGCACTGCATATAAATACACAAATAAAAATATCCATTAACAACTAAAACAAATATATTTTAAAAAAAAGAAACCGTGGTATGTATGTACACACACAAAATGGAGTTCTACTCAGTCATAAAAAAGAATAAAATTATGGCATTTGCTATTAAAGGAATGAAAATGAAGAAATGAAGAATATCATGCTCCATTTAAAACTCAAATTCAAAGGTCAAATGTTTTCGCAAGCACTCTACCAACTGAGCTACATCCCCTGTTTTCTCTCATATGAGGAAGCTAGATTAAAATAAAGGGAAGGGGGAAGGAAGGTTAGGACTGTATAAAGAACCAATCAAATACAAATTAACAGATAAGCGAAAGGAAGTCCAACAGAGTAGAAAGCGGAGAAGTGGAGAAGGGAGGAAAGAAAGGAGAGTAAATGAGGGGATCATGAACTGAAATTGATTTCTATACTTCTACGAGTTTGTCAGATTGAACCCAACTATGTCTAACTATAAAATTATAGTACATTTTTTAAAAGATGAATCCCACTATTATGTACAACTAGAATGCACCAATTTAAAAACTGTCAAAAAACAAAAACAAAAATAGCTAGCAGAAAATATTTTGTTCCCAACACAAATGTTGTGCCATGCATTGACAAGTCCCACTGTATATACTACTAGTTATGACTACACAGCTAAGTCTTATTCTTTAGTAAATGTGTTAAGCATTCTGTAAATGGCTAGACTACAAAACCAAAGATAACTTCTAAAGGACTTTTTTGTAATATCTTACCAATGGAGTTTAACCAATGATAAATTCACAAATTAAAATTCACCCAGAAGCCAGGCCTGGTGGCACACACCTGTAATCCCAGCAACTGAGCGAGACCCTGTCTCTAAGTAAAAACAGAAAAAGGGCTGGGGATGTGGCTCAGTGGTCTAGCGCTCTTGGTTCGATCCCCAGGACCCCTCCCCCCCAAAAAACACCCAGAAGCAGATCCATGCAAAAGGCTGGTATTAAAGTGTGTGTGTGTGTGTGTGTGTGTGTGTGTGTGTGTGTGTGTGAAATTACTGTCAAATAATATAGGGTTAGAATTTTGCTCTGCCTCTTCCTATTTTTACAAATTCACACCAACTGTTTTAACCCATTTGGGTTTATTTTCCTCTCAAAACCTAGTGAATTATACCTAATCTCTAGGATTACTATAAAAATTATATGAGCTAATGCACACAAAAGTACCTGGCACAACATCTCTTAAAGTACCTAACACAAAGTGGATGCTCAATTATTGTTGTCTTCTCTCAAAAACGTATGTACTTTCATTAAGCTTTTTATAAAGTCATGCATCTTTTCATTTTTAATGTTTTTATTTTCTTTCTAGACATATCTGCAACAAACAACAGAAAAATTTCAACAGAAGTACAAGAATTACCATAGACTTCATCCAAATCCCACATATGCTAACACTTCACAATTACTTTATCTCGTTCTTTTCAAAGATACACATTTGCTATATCCTCTTTTCTTCTCTTATTCTGGGTATGTCTACTTGCAAAGGTTTTCTGAACCATGTAAAAGTAACTATTAAACACAGAATTCTCTCCATTATTCTAAATACCTGTCCTAAAAACAAAGACATTCTCTTAAAGTCAAAATACAATTATCAAAATCTTAAAACAAAGACTGATACAACACTACTATCTAATATACAGGCCTTATTCGGATTTTGCCAACTGTTCCAATAATGCTTTTTGTAGCAAAAGAAAATTCCAGAACATCCACTGCACTTCTTTGTGGCACCTATAATCTAAATAGTTCCTTAATTTTTATCTTTCACAATACTGATACATTTTAAGAGTACTGCTGCTCTGTTGTGTAGTAGAATGTTACTTAAGTGAGCTTGTCTGATTTTACTTCTTATGATTAGAGTCAGATTTTATATTTTTGGCAGGAGTAACATAGAAGTGATGCTATGTTTTTAGTGCTTTGTGTCAGGAGGCACTTGTAAACTTGTCCTTTAACTGATGATCTAATTTTAACCACATGTTTAATGTTCTGTCAGCAAGGTTTCTCCACTGTAAACTTAAAATTTTCCTTCTGAAATTAATAAGTATCTTACAATAGGATAACTTGAATCTAACTATCTTGTTACTCATCAAACTTTCACCTCCCTAGTTGTGTTGTGTTGTGTTTTTCACAGGGATCTCAAATGCTAGACAAGCACTCTATACTGAGCTACAGGGTTCTGCTAAAGTTGCCCAGGCTGGCCTCAAACTTGCAATCCTCCCACCTACCTCCCAAGTAGCTGGGATAACAGGAGTATACCACCACAGCAGCTCACCTCTCTAGTTTTTAACATACTTTAAAGATCTTACCTGAATCAATTACTACCAAGTTGTTGCACATTGATGATTTTCTAAATCATTCCTTCTACATGTATTAGTTGACATTCTACTATAAGGATAAATAACCCCTTCTGTCTAGTTACTTCTCATTTCTATTGTTCTTTGAGCATTTCCTAACTTTCTGCCTTGTCAGTGTTTTATGAACCTCTTTTAAGAGCACTGGGATATAAATTAATGTGTGTGTATATTTTTTTCATATAGTAGTATACTATACAGATTCTTGTGCACTTTGCTTGCTGTACTTAACCATATAATCCTAAAATCACTCCACAGCAACTCATAAAAATTTACTTATTCTTTTTATACCTGCACTTTGTAGATGTATCACAGTTTACATAACCACTTCCTATGTACTGACATCTAGGTTGTTTCCAATAATTTATAATCACAAATACATATTCTTGGGGCTGAGGTTGTGGCTCAGTGGCAGAGCACTTGCCTCGCGTGTGTGAGGCACTGGGTTCGATCCTCAGCACCACATAAAAATAAATAAACAAAATAAAGACACTGTGTCCATGTATAACTAAAAAATA
>PVHX01004042.1:39764-116303 GCA_004024805.1 Geosciurus inauris
TTAATCACTAAGCATAATAACTCACTTCCTTCATAAAAGCTTCATTTTGTATAATGCACATGCCATGTAATTCAGCTATTTAAATACATAATTCAATGGTTTTTAGTATATTCACAGAGTTGTACACCATTAAATCACCGCTTTTTTACCACCTGCTCCTAGCTCCCCCTCACAAAAAAACCCAAATCAGTAATTAGGGAGAAGTCTTAGGTACTAACCAATCTACGTTCTACATTTCACATAAATGGAATTACACAATATGTGGTCTTTTATGACTAGCTTTTTCCACTTAGCATTTTTTTAAGGTTCATCCATGTCAGCATGCATTCGTACTTTATTTCTTTTTTATAAATCAATAATACTCTTGTTTGGATACACATTCTATTCATTTGTTTAGTAGTTGATGGAAATTTGTTTGTCTTACTTTGTGGCTATTATGAATAATGCTGCCATAAACACTCATGCAAGTTTTTGAGTAAACATGCTTTATTATCGAGTGTATGATAAGAAGTGGAATTGTCAGGTCATATAGTAACTCTATGACTAATCTTTCGAAGACTAGTCACACTGTTTTCCAAAGTGACTTGCACCATTATACGTTCTAAGAGGTTAACTCTCTCCTTTTTCACTTGATTTAATATGATCAGAAACTGCCACATCATCTTCTACTCCAGTTCTGATGACTGGTACAAACAAGTAACTCAAGTATGATGACATGTAACCAGGGTATTATTGAGATTCTTTGTACTATCATTAATCTAAATATCAATCATCAGTTACTACACATAAGAGTACGGAGCCGGGCATGGTGGCGCACGCCTGTAATTCCAGCACTTTGGGAGGCTGAGACAGAAGAATGGTGAATTCAAAGCTAGCCTCAGCAACAGCGAGGTGCTAAACAACTCAGTGAGACCCTGTCTCTACATAAAACACAAAATAGGGCTGGGGATGTGGCTCAGTGGTCAAGTACCCCTGAGTTCAATCCCTGGTACCAAAAAAAAAAAAGAAAGAAAGAGTGCGGGACATAACAATTACTGTGAGTTAAGGCAGGAGCTTTGCATTTACATAGTACAAAATAGTTTCCATTCATTCTTGGTACATTTTTTTAATAGATTCAACAGAATAAAGGGCCCCCAAAACATCTCTCCACTTATATACATGTAATGCATCCATTCTGCAAATAATAGTGTGGATTATTTTATTTAACTATTGAAATAATTTTGGAATTTCTTATCACTTGTCATTTGCTCACACCTGCCTAATGAATCCATTTATCTCCAGAGAGATTACGATTTGCTAATAAAGGAATCTAAGATAACAGAACTAGTGAACATGTTTATAACCATCAAAAAATAATTTTCCACATTGTAGTTCAGTTACTGTCTAGAGAAAGGATTGTTTTCCTATACTGTCCTGTAGCATCTCAAAAGCCAGTCTTGACAGGAGAGAGAGTACTATTAAGAAAGGTAGGGCCAAAAAGAAAAAAGGGAGAGAGGAAATCCCCACCTTTTTTTGGTCCTAGGGATTTGTGAGAGGGGAACAAATGGTCAGATATGTACCCTAAAGTGCTTTAGAAAATGAACCCTTCTCCTGCCCTTTCACATCTTGTTCTCAAAGGCCACTTGTCAAGTTGTGCTGTGCAAACCTGGGATATAGTTACACCAAACTACCAGTTTGCATTCCATCATCAACATGTTAAAATACTTTTTTTCTCACAACTAACAGAGTATTTGATTATACTTTTCAATTGGGGCCAATCTGACAGGTGAAAACTGGTATCTATCTCAATGCCGTTTTGATTTGGATTTTTCCTATTAGTGAGAATGAATATCTTTCATATGTGTAAGGGCAATTTTTATATTTTCTGTTAGAATTTGGGTCTCTTTCTATTTGGTCTTTCTTTACTCTCAATTTTTAAGGGTTCTTTACATATGAGGAATATTACCCCTTTATCTGTGGTAAATGTTTTCTCCCAGTTCTGTATGTGTCTTTTGACTTTATATTTAGTGGGGTTTTTGCCATGCAAAAGTCTTGTCTTTATTGTTATATAGTCAAATTTAGTAGTATTTCCTTTTGTTACATTTGGATTTTGAATCAGAGAAAGAACACCCTTCCTTACACCCAGGTTACAAAAGAATTCATCCAGATTGTCTTCTCATATTTTCATACAGTAGTTTCTTTCTTTACATTGAGATCTCTGGTCCATTTGCAGTTTATTATTCTGTATGAAGTAAGATATAAATTTAATTTTATCTTTCTTGCAAATGGTTAAAACCTTTTGTTCAAAAATCTACCTTTATGGGTTGTGGTTTTAGCTCAGCACATGTGAGGCACTAGGTTCAATCCTCAGCACCACATAAAAATAAATGAATAAAACAAAAGTATGGTGTCCACCTATAACTGAAAATATTTTAAAAATAAAAATCCACCTTTACCCCAGTGTTCCAAAATGTCAAGTTTACCATATACTTCAATATACTCTTGGGTTTATATCTCAATTTTTTATTCTATTCCACTGGTCTGTTTATAAGACATTTAAAAAATCTAATCTGCAAAATGAGATAAATATAACTTGAGATTCCTTCCATTCTACGTCTAACTCTTAAAAAGAATTTTAAACCATAGTCACAATCAACTCCCAATAAGTCACCTGTATTGCTAAATATGCCTTTTCAAGTCTCTTTTGCTCATCACTCCAACATCTAAATGTTGAAGTGCGTACATAGACTTCTGATCTCTCCATCTACATTCACTCCAAAACCTCATGATTTCCATATATTCTCAGATGACATTCAAATTGCCATCTTCAGCTTACATCCCTACCAAAGCCAGAGACCATAGTATCTAATTACCTACTAATCTCTCCAACTACATGTCTAATGTATCTAAAAGTCAATTCTCCATCTTATTTCTCAAAAAACAAAACTATGCTCCTTCTTCAGTTTTACCCATTCTCCAATAATTGTAACTCCATTATTTCTGTTACACAGACACAATATCAATCAATTCTACCTTCCGTGTGTATCCAAAATTTAACCATATCTTGTAAAGCCTCCTAATTGATCTATTCTTTCTGCCTTATTCTCCACTCAGAAGATAACATGATCCTCGTAAAATTTAAATCAGTGAACCATGGTCATGTACTTCCAGATAGCAACTATTTGTTTCAAACTGGCTGAAAAGCATTCTTACTCCTCTTCCGTTAGTACTATAAAATTTAATATGAATGGATACAAAATAATGGGAGCCAGTTTTTCCCACTATTTCTAATTAAAACCAAACCAAAAAACAGGGATCAAAATTATATTCTCATTTAGTAACCACTAAATTACTAATGTGATTTATATTTTTATCTAGCTAAAGAATAAATTTCTCCACTTAAATAGGTTACAATAAAACAACACTCACACTTTTCTGGAGGTTACTATGTTCGAGTTCCCTCAGATAAGAAAGGTTCTAATGGATACAATATCTGCCCTGATGCTTGATCTTCAATTTTCACTCTAGTGAAGGATACATGAAAAACCTGGGGCAGTAACCTACACTCTAACCTCAGTATACATCTTCTCTGTACCTCTTGAATCCAGAGCAAGTTCTAATCAGCTGACTCCCTACATCCCCTCTCCTTTGGGTCTGGACCAAACCCTTATATGTGAAAGCCAACCCGAGTGCCATAGCAAGTAGAGAGGCACATCTGGTCCTTGGTAGACACAGCTCTCTATGCCTATCCATCTCACTCAATAAACTAGACAGATTTATAAACATAGAAGAACGAGAAGCAGCTCATTAAAGTTTCGAGTAAAAGCCAAGGTTTCAGGAGCTACACAGAACTCATCATAGGAAGCTTCTTATGTTCCATCTAGTATCAAAGAACAGACTTGACAGATACTTCTTCACTGACAAATCCAGTCTCTACGAGAAATAACCTACACATGTTTTAAGTATTCCTTTTGTTTTCCCTTATTCTGTCTATAGAAAGACTTCACACCAGTCTAGATAAAAAGGTATTCAAAAGAATATGTAATCCTAATTAGAATAAGATATACTCCATGTTTGTTAAATATGTCAAAATATACTCTGTCATGCTAAAAAGGACAAATCAAATTAAAAGAACATGTATTATCAGAACATTTTAATTCAATCTGTTTAAATATTTTATGCTCACTACCAATAATTTTAAATATAAATCAATTATATGCCAAAATATTCTATTATTATTTAAAATACCTTTAATTGTTGACATTAAAGTTCATTTCAAATAATATGCATAAACCATTTCTATATTTTCTTAAATAAATTTTGCAAATACATGAGGGGAAAAATGAGTGTTTAAAAAAAATGTTTAATAAGAAAGTCACCTGAAGAATTACCAACAGCCCATGTATCTGGTAGTCAGAATCAAGTAACTGAAATCAATGTATTACATGCAGCGATGGGGAGATGGCTAGAAAAAGAGCTTCAACAAAACCATCTCTTCTTCATAAAAGTTAAAAATCACCTCTCCAAAGCTTCTTCATAACCTCATCAAAAAACCATATATTATCACTATATCATCTTATGATGCTAAATACAACAAATATTCATAATTGTAATCCTGATAAAGCCAAATATTTGAGGTAAACTTTAAGAAAACAATAAAATTCATAATGCATTATATAAAGATTTGAATCAAAAACTACTTATAAAAACTGTTGCTTTTTCAAGTAAATTCATCTAAATATAACTTATGCTATCAGTACCAGTAAAGAAGGACATGTAAATCATTAACCATCAAACCATTCCCTATTATGGATAATTGCAAGAGCTTTTTTAGTACACTTGCATTAAGGGAATAATAACTATCCTGTGAATGGGGAATATCTCTAAAGTTTTATCAGACCCACAAGACCGTGGTACTCCCCTCGGCTCTAGGCATTTCCCCTATGTCTGCTAAATAAACAAAAGCAAAGAGCTAATGGTAATTCTGAACAACTATGTATTTTAAATATTTCTCTAATGAATGATTTTAAAAATAAAGCATGAAGCTTAACACTTTCAGATATAAAATGCATGCAAATAACTAACAGATTTCTTTATAGGCATAATAAAAAATTCTAAAATGTTGGATTCGGCAACTAGTTTTCATCTTCTTCATTTCAAGATTGGAGGGAGAAAAATCTCAAAGTTTTGTAGAAAACTAAAACTTCCCAATTTTACACTGAACTGATTTTAAAATGTGGGGACTATATTTTACATCTGCAGACAGTAGCGTTAACAACTGGGTAATCATTTCAATCATTTCTAATAAATCACAATAGCAAAACTCCTACTAGGTCCCTGACAGGGTTTTCTTTAAAAGTTTTACAACTGTTTCTTGTAAAAAGAAACAACAGAACAGAATAAATTTCACATACAGAAAGGTTTAATTGAGCCACTGAAATATGAAGAAACTAAATATAATAAAGAAAATGACACTATATGTCCAGTTCTTGATAGTGGTTCCACAAGAATTAAGCACTAGTGCCCTGAGTTGTCATGGTGTACACTAAATCAACTTCTCTCCTAAGCATCTAGAATGATATTAGTTATGTATCATTCTTGGGAGAATTAAGAAAACTCAAATATAAATTATTTTCTGGTTTCTTCAATTTAGATGATGAATTATGGTTTAGATGAAGAATTAAAGCTCTATACAAATTATTACTGGTTCTGAAACCAAGTATTAAAAGTAAGATTATCTTCAACTTAGTACTCTAAGGAGACTGCCTATATAATTAAAAAAAAAGAAAGCCACTATTTGAATATGATTTTCTACAATGAACAGTTAAAAACCACTAATCAACTAGTTTTACTATGTATCTGGTCCTTATTATAAGGCACAAGGGTAAAGGACACAACTCTTGGTCATAAAAGGCTTATTAGTAAAGTTTTACTAACAAAGGTGAAATCCGAGTAGTGTTTGGAGAGGCAGAAAGATGAGAATTCATGCTAGGCAGGAGGCACACCTGAGTAAAGGCCCAGAAGCAGGCATGAGCCTCCACAGGAAAAAATAACAACAACAAAAAAAGAGGCTGACTGATTTGATTCAGAGTGGAGAAATGTGAGAAAGAAAGTTGGTACCTTAAGAAAAGGATCTTGAAAACAGTAGGCAGATCATGGAGTTTGGGGATATATTTTTGTTTACTACAAGTTTTTAAACACTACCAAATTCTAAACTGAATAATTTGTAATGACCTTCACCAACTTTTTCAATATCTGAAGCCACCAATAATATCAGAATGCATTAACCACATTGATTTTGCCAAAAATTCAGACATTTTAGATTAGCAAAAACATTACAGGGCACATACTTAGAAACTTGTCCTTGAAATATTAAACAGAAAATCTCACATAAACATTTTTTTGAAGGAAGACTAGGATTGAGGGGGAAATTCAAAAGATATCTGTCCTCAAGTTAAAGTTAAAACTAAATTCTTATTTTCCTTGACTACTGGCCTACAGTTGTCTGCTTATTGCTGAATGGATCTTTTCCTATCAACACGCCCAGCACTTCAAAAGACCCAACCACTCTGCCAAGGTATCTGCCTTCAAAGAGCCTATGTTGCCATGGCAATCTCATGTTCTCCTGGGAACCAAGTCAGCAGCACCCTATGATACATACATGAACGCTATCCAAACTCTGCCTGATTCCTCCTTGAGGCACAGGTCATATCCTGCCACATCCGTACCAATTTTTACTTGCTATAATATAAAGCGTCAAGCCATATTTAACAGTTCTTAGAGAACTAAGATTATTTTAAAATAAATAGCTATGCGCAGAAAGGGTGAGGGAAGGTTGTAGGTGGAAACCTCTTTTTCATATTAAAAAACAGATGTTCTGAAATATGAAGGCCGAAATGAAACACTGAGACCAATTCAAATTTGATCAAAGATTTCTTCCTTTTCTGATATCTCAAAACACTCTTTCTAAAATACAAAGATAAAAATCATACGAGTATGGTACCTTGGTTAAGAATATCCCGGCCCTTTTTGTTTTCATCTGAAAGATTTAACACTCAACTCAAAACCAACACAGGCAAATTCTGCTTACAATTACAGCTTTCCTTGGAAAGGAGATCTCTAAAATCAGGATAAACTATTATTCAGGATACACTGTATTCTATAGGATACACTATCAAATTTTATCACAAATATATTTGCAAATAACAGAAAAACTACAACCAGACTTTAAGGGTATATTTCCAGATATAAATACTTCTTACCCAAAGAAATTGGTTTTTAATCTCTTTTCAACTTATACTTCCCAATTCCCAAACCAAGTAAGATGTGTTTTCTATATACTTAAGTATTACTCAAGTTAACAGCAAATACCATAAAAATAAAATCCAAAAATCAAGTACTATAAAAGAACAATAAAAGCAATGACCTGCTAAAGTTCTACAAATAACCTCATTTTAAGACCTATATATGTTCCTAGAATATAAAAGCAAGAGTAAAGAGTATTTAAATGCTGAATTATCTTTTCTAAGTGATTTTCATTCCAATTTCAGAAAATGATCCTACAGAGGTTGAAAAATAATTGATATTGACATATCATTAAAAATTAAATCTGCTTCAAAAAAATTCCCTGTAAGGAAAGTTATAAGGTATTTTTTTCTAATATACAAAATAAGAACATTTAATTACCCTATGAAAACTATGTCAAACAGTACAGAGAGAAGCTATTATAAAGCTATTTAAATGCACACATAACTGTTAAATTTCACTTCATTGGGGGGTAATGGAACAGAATTCCTGACAGTCAAGCTGTTCACATTATCATTCCAAATATTTGGTAGAATTCCCCACCTGAAAGAGATGCAAAGATGTCTCAAGAGTTCCAATTTTGTATCAGAAAATAATCTGGGAGATCAACAACAGTTTACTCTGTGTTTGCAATGAGAAAACCGAGGTCCAGGTAGGCTACATCATTAACTAGAAAAATTTTCTATTTGAACTGTGGTGGTTTGAAATGTTTTGTTTTTCAAGAACTATATCCTAGTATCCTTCTTCATGTTTCTGGAATATTTTCCTTAATGTGGACATAAACATTGATTGCCTCCATTGCCAATAAAGCTACCTTCTTCCTTTAAAAGAAGCTGTCTAACAAGAACTAAAGGTCAGTGACTCTTTAAGACTAAAGGCTACAAAGAACAAAACAAGAGTTGTAATAAACCTTTTATCTAATGTGGGAAAACTGGATTGGTGTTTAAACCACAGAGAATAGCATTTTACCAAGCAGCATTATCAACAACCAAACTTGTCACATGTCAGCTATGCAAATTCAATCATTTTCACATCTTAGTAGTAAAGAGAAACTAGCCCTTTAAAAGGCCGGATAAAACTATCAAAGCTGTGTCTTTAAGTTTCTTTGATCACAATTCACCATTTAATACATTTTATATCACTACGTAGCATACACATATATTTATATAGCTAAAATCTTATAAAAACAATCCTCCAGATTACATGAAAGGCATCAACACAGCTTCTATTCTATACCATTTCTTTATCATGCTGGATGAGATCCACTAATGTGTTTTCTCAACCCACTGACAGGCAACAGCCCACAGCCTGAAACGTGATGGCAAGCTGGCTATTTTAAATGTTATCACTGACACAAAACCTCAAGAAAAACAGTTCTCGCCGGGCGCAGTGGCGCACACCTGTAATCCCAGCACTTTGGGAGGCTGAGACAAGAGAGTCACGAGTTCAAAGCCAGCCTCAACAAGGGCAAGGCGCTAAGCAACTCAGTGAGACCCTGTCTCTACATAAAACACAAAAAAGGGCTGCGGATGTGACTCAGTGGTCCAGTACCTCTGAGTGCAATGCCCGGTACTTAAAAAAAAAAAAACAGTTCTCACAAGTAGTCATTCCACTCAAAGATTTAATACTGCAAGTGTAACATGTATTTGCCACTGTGCTAAATAGCATAATATAAGATTTTTAGAATTCTGATATACAAATTTAACAATAGAATGTGAACTCTGGCAGGCTTTATCTTAATAACACTGGATACATGAAAGGGAGGGGAACAGACACGTTTATCCATTTACTCATTGAGTTTTTTTCAGCAGGTATTTCTTCTAAGATGCTTCACAGAATCTAAAACGGAATATATTTGTATTGTAATCATCATCATACATGTTCTCTTTTCTGTTGGATACATGGAGCTACACTGACCATATGTCTATATCGGTATTATTTTCAAAGCACTTAGCCTAGTGACTAGCAAACAGTTGGTCCCTACTTACCACATTTTTAAACTAAACTTTAGACTAATTCTTAAAGGCTGAAAATCTAAATACTCATTTTTTTAAAAAAAAAACTACTAAATGGGGAGAAAGGATTTATATCTCAAAAAAGTCAGATTAAGGCACTATAAACTAGCACTGACTAATTAACAAAAGCACTTTGCATATAGCTATAAAAATATCTAAAATATGAAAACAAATCTCTAAAAGTCCAAATTTTATTCCATACATTTTGTAGTACTTTCAAAATAATACTTTAAAAAATAAACATTACAAAAATGAATCAAATTAAACAAAATTCTATAATATTTACTAATAAAATCACTATTTTAAAAAAGGAATTCATATCACTAGTTTGAAATTTTGTCTCCAGGCAAAGTGGCACGTGCCTGTAATCCAAGACTCTAGAGGCTAAGGCAGGAGAATCTCAAATTCAAGACCAGCTGGGCTACAAGGAAGATAGTGTCTCAAAAAATAAAAAGAACTGAGTATATAGCTCAGTGGTAAAGAACCCCAGAATTCAATCCTCTGTTCCAAAAGAAAAAGGAGGAAAAAATATTAATCATTTCTTTTCCACACCAAATAAATATGCCCCAAATTCTTTTTGTAATAAATCAAAATAAAAACAAATTAAAGCCAGGCAGGAGGCTGAGGCAGGGTTATCACATGTTTGAGGTCAGTATGGGCAACTCAGCAAGGCCCTGTTTCAAAATAAAAAATAGCCGAGCACGGTGGCGCACACCTGTAATCCCAGAAGTTCGGGAGGCTGAGGCAAGAGGACTGCAAGTTCAAAGCCAGCCTCAGCACAAGCAAGGCACTAAGCAACTCAGTGAGACCCTGTCTCTAAATAAAATACAAAACAGCGGCTGGGATGTGGCTCAGTGATACAGCACTTGCCTCACATGCGTGAGGCACAGGGTTCGATCCTCAGCACCACATAAAAATAAAGATATTGTGTCCATCTACAACTAAAAAAAAAAAAAAAAATACTTAAAAAAATAAATGAAGTAAAATACAAAACAGGGCTGGGGAGGTGGCTCAGTGGTCAAGTGCCCCTGAGTTCAATCCTTGGAATCCCCAAAAATATATAAAATAAAAAATAAAGAGGGACAAGAATGTAGCTCAGTGGTAAAGCACTCCTGGGTTCAATTTCCAATATGGCAAAAATATGTGTGTGTTTGTATGTGTAGGAGAACTGTATTTTCAAACTTTATAATTCAAAGGGGTAGTGATTTCCTTTGTTAAAGATATATATGATATTTTACAGTAGCTCTTTATTCTTATTTTTTCAGGGTAATTCTGACATGTCAAAATACTGAATAATTTTTAAAAACCCAATGCTAACTAAAGTGGATGAACTTCTAATTCAAAATTTGAGCAGTGTTTTGAAAGCACCATTACCAAAACATGATCAGTTTTATTAAATGATAAACAAGAAAACGTAACCATTTTAACAAAACAAGCATTTGATGTTTGAATGTCAAGTTTGTTCTTAAGTAGTTTAAACTGGCAGGTCAAAATAAGAAACCTAAATATTGACTAAACTGTCCCTGATTTCTCAATTTACAACAGACCATACTCCTTTAAAAAAAAAAATGGTTTCACATGCATGCAAGGTGTTTCTTCTATAAAACTAGATTCTTGGATTATGGCTCAGTGGAAGAGTGCTCGCCTAGCACGCGTGAGGCACTGGGTTCGATCCTCAGCACCAAATAAAAATAAAATAAAGATATTGTGCCCACCTACAACTAAAAAATAAATAAATATTCAAAAAAAAAACTAGATTCTTGCTTCAATTTTTCATGAACCCAGGCAGTTAACTAACGTTCCATCTTTTCAACAGTTGCCATCAAAATGTTAAGAGACTTTGCTGTCTACGTGAAATAGCTCTGAAAGCCACTACGGAAAAGGGAGTAATATTTTCTCAATATTATAAGGCAGCTCAGCTGTGCCATCCAATATCTCAAATGGAAGAGTGACTGGGAATGTAGTTAGATTCAAGTTTTTTTTGAGCTACAGATCCACTGTACTATTAGGGAATTGCAGTCTCTCCATGGAAACAATGGATACTCACAGTCAATTAGGTTAGGAACAGAAATTAATCTTCCTTCCACATATCCTAAAGGTAATCCAGGCTCATAGTAAGTGCTGAAATATCTTTTCAATAAACAAGTATTTAAGCACCTACTGTGTGCCAGGCAATGGGTCAGACATAGGAATGCTTTAAGAAAAAAAGCAGGCAATGTCTTGAACCTATCAAAGGCCTGAACATTATCATCTCAATGATACTTGTTATCAAAATAAAGGCAGACCCAATGAGCCAGAGATTTCTTACCTGCTTCAGAGAAACAATATAATATAAAGAGCAATGAAAGTGCAGGAGGTGTAGCTCAGGGGCAAAGCATGTGCTTAGTATGCACAAGTACCTAGACTCAATCCCCAGCACCCCAAAAAGAGTACAAAAGTTGAAAACTCATTCCTACTTCCATAATCCACCAGATAAGCAATATAAACCAGGCACCTCAAATTTAAATGTTGGGTTTCTTTGCATAAATAAAAGTATAACATAAGCCTGCTTGCAATTTTTATGTGAGTTTTTATAAAGAACACACTTTATATAACAACATATGGTTAATTCAGCACAATCCAACATAACTTTCTACAATATTTCTATATTTACACTGAAAAGTACAGTAGCCACTAGATAGATAGATACATGTGGATATTAAGTACTTGGAATGTGACTAGATCAAATAAAGAACTAAATTTTCTTTTTCTCTTTTTTTAAACTGAAATGTAAATAGCTAGAACTCCTACTTGCAGTTAAGACTGAGCAATAGGGGCTGGATTTAAACCCTCAAATGAAAAAGCATAAAACAGAAAATAAACAAACTAATAATTTTCCAGACACTGGACAATAAGCAACAAAGGACAATAAGCATCTTGAGGGGAAAGAAACAAATCAGACAACCCCTACAAGTGCCAGAACTTACTGTCTTAGTTTTTAGACTGGGGAATGATGAGGAGAAATGTAAATGAAGACTGACAGACTCAATGAGGTAAGAACATGGACAAGGACCTCAAAAAGTAAACAGAACGCAAGAGTATACAAACTCCTACAGAGGATTCCCCTTGAGTACTGATCAGGACAGGCATGTGAAAAAACTGCCTGGAGGGACAGAAAGAATAAACCTAAAAGATAGAAGATCACAAAGACTAATGCCAGGCACTCACATAGGGCTAGTAATAGTGGTTGTTCCCAGCAGCCAGACTGGAAAATTTCCTCAATCCTAGGACACTGGGAGAATATTCAAGTTTCTTCAATACAGTAGGAAATAATCAGCCTCAAACATCCTAGAACAAAGCTCTAGAATATTTCTGGTGATACAAAATATACAGCATCAGCAAGACAAAATTCACAATGTCTAGAATCCAATTTTTAAAATGACCAAGTACACAAAAAAGCAGAGAAGTACAATCCATAATGAAGCAAAAAAGTAATCCAATTCCAACTCAGAACTGACTCAGATATTAAGATAAGCAAGGACATTAAATCAGTTATTAAATATGTCTACACCATTAACATCAACTAAATACCTTTGTGTCTTTCCACAATGTCAGAATTTATTGAATAACAATGAATTCACAGGCTGCACCATTTTCAGGTGTAATAGTTCACCAAATACTCATAGGTCACCTGACAATCATAAGCCATCACAGGTTCTTTTATTCCAATATCAACCACTAATATTTATAATAATTCACACATCATACATTGCACAATTGTGTGTGTGTGTGTGTGTGTGTGTGTTCCAGAAAGTTTAAGAAAGGGTTAAGGCAGCCACGGGGGTTCAAGAGGCTGAACTGAAAGCAAAAAAAAAGTAGGGAGCAAAAAGTCACTGTAGGTGGTCAGATAAAATTACAAACCAGAACCGGCAGAACTTATTCAGGGCTACGAGCTGTCAAAGCACAGGAACTTATTGTAGGCCAGGGTCTGGACAGCAGTTTCAAAGTGTCAGCTTAGAGCGGGCCATGAATCGTCACTAGGGACAGGAGAAACCATACTGTGCTGAAGACTCATGACAGAGACTTGGAGGTTCTTCCCTGTGGTTATTTTCCTGGCTCATGATGAGTAACCCGGTCATGGGTTCAGTGTCACCGTGTCCAGTCCACGATGCTCCTTCTCTTATAGACCTCAGGTGAGGGGGTTTCTTTGTTCTGTGGTATGCTGTGTTTTGATAAGCTCACAGGCCTGAGTTTCCCAGTATGATTTTGATAGGCCCATGCATCCATATGCTCCTGATTAATTTGATAAATTCATAGGTGGTCATTTTTATTAGCATGATTAAATTTATTAATTTGTGCGTTATAGTTGGCCTAGGCAGATGGAGTTTGTTTACTAGTACAAAGATGATTTCCAGTCATTCTACCTCAGCACTTAAATTCAAAATGGAGTAACTCATGACAAATCATGGCTTTATAAAATGGAGTAACTCAGGGTTAGGCACATTCTGAAAAGTATTCTTCTATACATCATTGAATGACTCTGAGGAGGGCACAGCCTGCTTTCCACAATATACTTCATATGTTCAAAAAGTTTAGTGACAAGGAAGATATACCACGTATCACAACAGTAACAGAACTTTGCCGTTTTCTCAGGTTTTGTTGTGTTTTTGTTTTATTACCCTTTTTTTCCCCTTTTGTTAATGGAGTATGCTGGATGTCTCTACAATTTTGTTCAGATGACTACAGAACCTGGAAAAGCTGTTGCTGTTATTTATGCATAACATACTGCTATTATTGGTCTTTTTATATAAATATGAATATATACACACACATATATATAAGTTAAATATTTGGAAACTTTAGCTGTGCCATCAACTGTGGAAAAAGTATCCCAGTTTACCATGTTGAGTTGGCATTGTACAGAAATTAACAGCCATATTGGTCTAGAAACATTAAACTAAATTTTTTCATTTGTACAGGAGTAACACACTATTAAATATGTAAGATCTTATCTACATGGGTTTGATTACAGAAACTAATAAAGTATTCTGTAAATAATGGGAAGGGGTGGGTACAAAAAGACACAAACCAAGGAAGTACAGGTGAAAACCACAATGTATGAGGTAGAAAGTATACAGAAAGAGCTGGGCGCAGTGGCATGTGCCTGTAATCCCAGCACTTTTGGAGGCTGAGACAAAAGAATTGCGAGTTCAAAGCCAGCCTCAGCAATGGCGAGGCGCTAAACAACTCAGTGAGACCCTGTCTCTACATAAAACACAAAATAGGGCTGGGGATGTGGTTCCACAGTCGAGTTCAAACTCCAGTACCAAAAAAAAAAAAATACAGAGACAAGATGAACGGCAAACAGTTGCAGAACAAAACTTAGTAAATTTGAAGACATGGCAAAATAAACTGTCCAATATGAAACCACGACGTGTGAAATATATATTTGGTCTTCTCACCAGTTTCCTAACATACAGCTCTTAAAATCCTTGGAATCTCCAAAGTGATAAATGTCTTTTTATATGCTAAACAGCTGGCTGATAGCTGAAGGCTCCAGGATAGCATCAGGATGAGAGTTAATCAGAGGAAATACCAAGAAATGATTAGAAGGTTGAAACAGCCCTAGCCCATAACTTCCTCATGGGAAGAGGAACTGAAGGTTAAATTGATCACTCATGACTTAATCAATCATGCCCCCATAAAGAAACCTCCATAAAAACCAAAAGGAATGGGTTTAGATAAACTTCTAGACAGCTAGAAACCTGGAGGTTCTGGTCAGATTACATACCCATGACAGCATGGAAGCTTCGTAACACCTTCCCGCATGTCTTGTCCTATCCATCTTTTCATTTGTATCTTTTATAATATCCTTTATAATAAAATGGTATATGCAAGTGCTTCCTAGAGTTTAGAGACCCACTTAAACAAATTAATTGAAATTAGAAGGGATTATGGGAACCCTCAGTTATAACTGCCCAGTCAGAAGCACAGGTAAAACAACCTAGAGTTTTGAAAGACACTGGTAGTGCTGGGGGCATTCTTGTGGGACTGAACACTCAACCTATGTGATCTGATGCTACCTCCAGGTAGATAGTATCAGAATTTAATGAATTAGAGGACACTCAGCTCACGTCTGATACAGAACTGACTGCTTGGTTCATTCACGAATAAAAACCAACACAGCTGGTGTCAGGAGCCGGTTTTGATAATATAGTAGAAAAACTTCATTTGTTTTTTTCCCTATTCATCAGAGAAATACAAAGATAAAAGAAAAAAATTTTACATTGAAATGAGCTGTGGCACAACTTCAAGGGTTCCTCTATACATATAATTGGAGTTTGTGAGGTGGTGGGTGAGTCTCAAATTATTGGAGAAGACAGTTTCCAAAATTTTTCTAAATGTGGGGAAAACTTAAATTCATTGTTTTAAGTGTTTTTGTGCTGCTACAATGTAATACCAGACTAATTTATAACAAACAGAAATTGGTTCACAGTTCTGGAAGCCGGACATCTACCGTGAGCTTTTATACTGAATTATAACTAGGGCAGAAAGAACAATAGAGAAAGAGGGCAAACCCACTCCCACAATAATGGCATTAGTCCACACACGAAGGCTCTGCCCTCTTTAAGTTCCCACCTCTCACTAGTGTCACAATGGCAATAATATTTCAGCTGAGTATTGGAAGAGATGAACTTTCAAACCATAGCACTTAAAAATACAAAAAGTTGAGTAAATGCCCAGGAAAAGAAACATGAAAACATTCCTGCATCAAGGCACAACCTAATCAAGTTGCTTCCAACCAGAATTTTTTTAAAAATCTTAAAAGCAATCACAAAAGAAAAAAACACACACATTACAAAGGTATAAAAATAAGAGAATCATTAGGTTTCTTATTAGCGATAAAAACAAGGCACTCAAGCAAAAATTTTTTTAAATTGAAAGAAAAAACTGTCCATCTAGAATTCTATACCCAGCAAAAATATTTTCTTAATACTGAAAGCAAAGTAGTTTTCAGACATGCAAAAGTGAAAAGGAAATCATCAGTAGATCTGCACTACAAGGAAGGTTAAAAGATCCTTCAAGCACGAGGGAAATGATACCATGTAAAAATACAGATCTATAAAAAGAAATGAACAGCAATGGGAATGGTAACTATCAATAAATGTATGAATTTTTTTTTCTTATTTGAACTTCTTTAAAAGATAAGTGACTAAACAAAAATATAACTTGTGGGGCTGGGGTTGTGGCTCAGTGGCAGAGCGCTTGCCTAGCATGTGTGAGGCACTGGGTTCGATTCTCAGCACCACATAGAAATGAAATAAAGGTCTATCAACAACCATAAAAAATATTTTAAAAAAAAAAACAAAAAAAAAACAAAAATATAACTTGAGTATCCCTTATCCAAAATGCTTAGGGGGCTGAGGTTGTGGCTCAGTGGCAGAGCGCTTGCCTTGCACGTGTGAGGCACTGGGTTCGATCCTCAGCACCACATAAAAATAAGTAAAACAAAAATAAAGACACTGTGTCCATGTATAATTAAAAAATATTTTTAAAAAATGCTTAGAACCAGAAGTGTTTCAGATTTTGGACTTTTTTGGATATTGGAATACGTGAATAGGCTCTACTGGCTAAGCATCACTAATCCAAACATCCAAAATCCAAAACACTCTGAGATCTGAGACCATATTAGCACTCAAACAGGTTTTGTTTTGTTTCTTGTATTTGGGATTGAACCTAGGTGTGCTTAACCACTGAGCCGTATCCTGATCCCTTTTCTCTCTCTTTTTTTAAGTTGTCTACAGACCTTTATTTATTTATTTATATGTGGTACTGAGAATCGAACACAGTGCCTTACACATGCTAGGCAAGTGTTCTACTACTGAGCTACAACTCCAGTCCCTCCCTTTTCTTTTTTTAATTTTTTATTTTGAGACAGGGTCTCACTAAGTTGCTTAGAGTCTTGCTAAGTCACTGAGGCTGGCTTTGAATTCACAATACTCCTGCCTCAGCCTCCCTAGTCACTGGAATTACAGGAATGTGCCATGGCACCCAGCAACAGTTTGGACTTTGAAGCATTTTGGCTTTCAGACTTTTGAGTTAGGGATGTCCTATCTGTAACATTGATTTGGTGTTGAGCTCATAACTTATAAGTTATGAGCTTATAATATAAGCTCATAGCTTATAACAAAATTAAATGTATGGCAACAAAACAGAAAGATTGGGAAAGGAAAAATGGATGTATACCATTTTAAGACACTTATACTATCTGTGAAATGACATAATACCACTAGGGTACACTGAGAGAAACTAAGATGTATATTATCAACCCTAAAATATTCACTAAAATAACAATATAATTATATCTAATAAAGCAGCAAAGAAAAAATAGAATCAAAAATATTAAACTAAAATGAAAGAAGGTGGGAAAAAAGGAACAAAGAATACATAAGATAAAAACAAGGAGCAAGATGATGATTTTAAGCTGAATGCTATCAATAATCAATAATTAAATGCTCCAATTTAAAAGCAAAAATTTCAGATTATATAAAAATATAAAATCTAACTATACACTGCCTACTATAATGAACTTTAGACAGAACAAGCTAAAAGTAAAAACAAGGAAAAAGTTACGCAATGTTAACACATCCATAGAAAGCTCAACTGTATATATTAGTATCACACAAAGTATATTTTTGAGCAAAGATTATCAAGAACAAAGGAAGCCATTTTCTAATAACAAAACAGTTAACTGATTCAGAGGACATAATACTCAATATTAATGCACTAGAGAACACAGCTTCAAAATATGTGAAGACAAACTGATAGAATTACAAAGATTCACAATTCCAGCCAGCAATTTCAATTACGTTCTTTGAATAACTGAAAGATTTCCCATACAGAAAATTAGGAAGAATATAAAAGATCTAAACAATCATATTAACTAAAATGATTTAATCAATATTAGGAAACATCCCACCAAACATGACAAGTTCCTGTAGAACATTTGTCAAGGCAAACCATATTCTAGGCTATAAAACAAGGCTCAATACATTTAGCATGATTCACTTCATACAAGGTATGGTCTCTGATCACAATTCAATTAACTAAAAATCAATAACAAAAATATCTCTAGAACAAATAATCCAAATATTTGGAACCTGGATAATGCACTTCTAAATGACCTAAAGGTTAAATAAAAAAAAATTTAAAAAAATCAAAGGGAAATTAGAAAATATTTTAAACTAAATGAAAATGAAATTCCAACATATTTGTGGGGTACCACGAAAGCATTACTTACCAAGAAATTTATGGCATTAAAGGCCTATACTAAAAAAAAAAGGCTTCAAATTATGATCTACCATTGTTATGCTTTGTATATGAGGTATTCCTCAAAAAAAGTCATATTAGGCAACACAGAAATGTCAAAGGTGAAATGATTAAATGATGAGCGGTATAATCACATTGGAAACTAATCCATTTGATGGATTCATAACTTCAGTGGATTTCTAAGAGGTAGCTATAGGCATATGGGGAGTAATTGGAGGCAGCAGGTCACTGGGAACATGCCCGTAGGGAATATATCTAGTCCCTGGCTCCTCACTTGTGTGCAATCTCTCTCCCTCTCTCCTTTTCTCTTTTTCTCTTTTTTTCTATTTCCTGGCTGCTGTGAACTGAGCAGCTTTCCTCCACCATGCCTTTCTGCCATGATGTTCTGCCTTATTTCAGGCCCAAAATAGTGGAGTTGGCTACTCCTAAGCTGAGACCTCTGAAACCCTAAGCCCAAATAAACTTCTACTCTAAGTTTTCTTGTCAGTTATTTTAGTCGCAGTAACAAAAAGCTAATACAACCATAAACTAGAGTAAGACTAAATTACAACTCAAGTGAGAGAAATCAAAGAATATAATCACAATAGAAGTTAAAGAAATGGTCAGTGAATCCACAGGCTGGTTCTTATAAACTCAGCATTGATAAAAAAAAAAAAAAATAGATTACCAATATCAGAAATAAAAGGAGTGACCTCACTACAGATTATTCTACAGATATTAAAAGAACAGCAAGTTAATATTATAAATAACACAATTTAATACATTCAACAACTTAGATTAAATAAAGAATTCTTACAAAAATAAAAACTGTCAAAATCCAGTCAAGAAGAAATAGATCATATAAATGGACCTGTAACTACTTGAGAAATCGAATTTACAGTTAGAAACCTCATAACAACAACCTCCCAATAACAATTCCTCTAGATCTAGAAAGTTTCACTAGTGAATTCTTCCAAACAGAGATTTAAGGGAGAAATAATACCAATTACAGTAGTCCACAATTACAATTATCCACAGAGGTTCTGACCCCAAGTAGATATCTGAAACCATGGGCAGTTATCAAACACTATTTCTACTATGCTTTTTCCTATTGAGAACTTCACCTTTTCACTTAAAGGAAGCAATTTAGAGCTTCTCTTTGGCATATCCAAATTGCCAGCATCGTACTCTAGCCCTCTGGGGCCATCGCCAAATAAAATCAAGGTTACCTGAACACAAGCACTGCAATACTATGACAGTCTGATAAATGAGATGGCTACTACTAAGTGACCAACAGGCAGACAATGTACACACCATTGACAGTACTAGACAAAGGGATGATTCACTTCCTGAGAAAAATGTGCAGGACGCTACTCAGAATGATGCACAATTGAAAACTTTATTTTTTTACTTCTGAAATTTTCAGTTTAATATTTCAGACTACAGTTGCCTCCAGGTAACAAGCCACTAAAAGCAAAATGACAGATAATGGGTGGTAGGTACCACTGTATTTATTTATTTATTGTCCTTAGGAATCCAACATTAGCCTGGTGTTAAAAAAAGATAAAAACATCGCCAGAAAAAAAAATCTAGGGCTGGGGCTGTACCTCAGTGGTAGAGCGCTTGCCTAGCATCCCTGAGGCACTGGGTTCGAGCCTTAGCACCACATATAAATAATAAATGAATAAAATAAAAGTCCATCAACAACTAAAAAAAATTTTTAAAAATCTAGATAAATTTTAGCAATTCTAATCCAACATCTAAAAGGAATAGTGCTTTATGATGACATAGAATTTATCTAGGAGGGCTGGGATTGTAGCTCAGCGGTAGAGCGCTTCCCTCGCATGCGTGAGGCCCTGAGTTCGATCCTCAGCACCACATACAAAGCAATAAAATAAAGACATTGTGTCCATCTACAACTAAAAAAAAAAATTTAGAAAAAAAAAAGAATTTATCTAGGAAATGCAAACTTGCTTCAGCAATCAAAAATTAATCACTGTAACTCCTTACCTAAACAAATTGAAAAAAAATAAGTGACCATCTAAGTAGATGCAGAAAGGACATTTGGCAAAATCCATCATTCATTCCTAGAAAATTTTCTTAGAAGCTAGGTGCAGAGAGAAGCCTCCTCAATCTACTTAAAGACACTACAAAAAAGGAGCCTACAGATAACATCATACTTACTAGTAAAAGACTAAATGCTTTCCATCTAAGACCCAACACAAGACAAGGATATTTGCTCTCACCACTGCTATTCAAAATTGTACTAGCATTTTTGAAAACTACCATCAGGAAAAAAAGAAAAGTAAAAGGTATCTAGACTAGAAGACAAAAGTAAAACTGCATTTATAGACTACATGATCATCTATGTGGAACAAAATTACAGAATACTCATGTATGTATGTATGTATGTATGTATACACACATATCCATGTGTATTTGGAAAAGTGTTTTCTGACAAATGTGCAAAGAAATTCATCTGAAGAAAAAAACAATCTTTTTAACAGACAATGCTGTATGGAATATCATAAGAAAAAAAAATGAACTTCAATCCTTCTTACCTTGCACCATATAAAAATATTAACTCAAAATTGATCACTTAGTAAAACCACATTTTAAAATTTCTGAAAGTAAACAAACTTCTGTGACCATATGCTAGGAAAAAATTTCTTAGCCATCAAAATATCATGTATAAAATAATAATATGGTAACTGAGCTTTATCAAAATTTAAAACTTATCATCAAATAACTTTCTTAAAAAGAGAATGAAAAGACAATCCACAGAACAGGAAAAAATATGTGAAAATCATCTATCTTGAGTCCAGATCTGTGCAGAAATCTCAAAACTCAATAAGAAAGCAAAGCAATCTAATTTTTTTGTTACTGAGCAATCTAATTTTTTAAATGGACAACTGATGTTAGGATATATTTTAATAAGCACAAACAAATAAGCACATGAAAAGATACTCAACATCATTAGTAATTAGGAAAATGTAAATTAAGATACCACTGCAAGCTGGACGCCCGTGGCGCAAGCCTGGAATCCCAGCACTTAGGGAGGCTGAGACAGGAGAATCCCAGGTTCAAAGCCAGCCTCAGCAATGGCGAGGCGTTAAGCAACTCAGTGAGACCCTGTCTCTACATAAAACACAAAATAGGGCTGGGGGTGTGGCTCAGTGGTCGAGTGGCCCTGAGTTCAATCCCGGGTATCAAAAAAAAAAAAAAGATACCACTGCACACTTATATTAGAATGGCTAAAATTAAGAACAATGACTATACAAGTGTTAGCATAGATATAAAGCAACTGAAATTATCTTACACTCCAAGGAATGTAAAATGATACAACAACTTTGGCAGTTTAGCAAGTTAACATCTATCATGAGTGTCTACATAAAAGCCTATACAAGAATAGTTGTGATAACTTACTTGTATTACTGAAAAAATTGGAAACAAATATCCATTAACAGGAAAAGGATAAACACTGTGGTATAGATTCCAGTTCAGAAATAAACTACCAAAATATAGATGACTCTCAAAACAGCTATGCTAAGTTAAAGCCAGACAAAAGACAACATTCTGTTAGATTTTATTTATTTAAAAAATCTAAAAAATGCAAATGACAAAAAGCAGAGGTGGGGGAAAGCAGACAAGAAGGAATTGACAAATGGGCATGAGAAATTTTGGGGAAGGGTGGATAAATTTATCATCTTGATTGAGGTAACAATTTTCCATCAAATTTTATACTTTCGATGTTATTAATCATATACAGGGGGCTGGGGTTATGGCGCAGTGGTAGCATGCTCGCCTAGCATGCGGGAGGCACTGGGTTCGATCCTCAGCACCATATAAAAATAAAATAAAGATATTGTGTCCATCTACAACTAAAAAATAAATATTTAAAAAAAAATCATATACAGTTCCTAAAACTTTAAATAGTCACATGTCATTAATGGCTACTACCTTCAGCAACACAGGCCTACTATAAAGTTGCCTTCCTTCTCCACTCACCATACCTGCATCTAGCACAATAGCAAAGGATATACTAGTTCTCTAGACAGGAAAACCCCACAATATTTTTAATTATTTCTTTTAAAGTGCTTTTCCAGGTTGTTACTTACCTATTCATTAACTATCCTCCCCAACAAACTATAATCTCTTCTAAAGGACCATGCCATGTCACCTTTATACCCTAGACAACAAGCAAGAACCTGGCACAAAATATATGTTGAATAAATGTTTATTACATGAAGCTTAGCTCTTCTATAAAAGATTTTTACAGCCAGGCACGGTGGCGCAAGCCTGTAATCCCAGCACTTAGGGAGGCCAAGACAGGAGAATCACGAGTTCAAAGCCAGCCTCAGCAATGGCGAGGTGCTAAGCAACTCAGTGAGACCCTGTCTCTACATAAAACACAAAATAGGGCTGGGGATGTGGCTCAGTGGTGAGTGCCCCTGAGTTCAATCTCAAGTACCAAAAAAAAAAACCAAGATTTTTATAAATTAATCTTCTTATATTGTTTCCTTTACCAAGAAAGCACTACAACCATCAGTTATGTGCATATAAGGAAATCAGTTCACCATCCTTGCCTAAAGGACAGGCTTTTAATTCACACAGGACTGAGTTTCAAGCCTTTTATTATCTATGCAGACTCAAATTTCACATCTACATTTCATCCAATAAAATTACTGAACCACTATAAAAAACAATGTTCTATGTGCTTAGAATAAACTACCGAATAAAATAGTTTTTTTAAAAAAGGAGTTCATATTATAGTGAAATAATTGGAAGAGTAGAACACGATGCTTTTTTGATAAGAAAAAATTGATTATTGAGATGAAATTATAGATTAACAAGTATTCATAATAATATTAAAAAGTGTAGAAATAGGGCTGGGGTGTGACTCAGTGGTAGAGCATTTGCCTAGCATGCATGAGGCACTGGGTTCGATCCCCAGCACCACATAAAAAAACTAAATAAGCAAAATAAAGGTATTAAAAATTTGTTTTTAGGGGCTGGGGTTATGGCGCAGTGGTAGCGTGCTCACCTAGCACATGTAAGGCACTGGGTTCGATCCTCAGCACCACATAAAAATAAAATAAAGATATTCTGTCCGCCTACAACTAAAAAATAAATATTTTAAAAAAATCTATTTTAAAAAAATTTGTTTTTAAAGTGTAGAACTATATAGATTATATTTAATCAGGGCACATAGTAATGCAATTACCAATGAGAAAAGTAGATGAGAACATTAAAAAAAATGCCCATTTAAAATAATTTAATTGAATAAATAAAGATAAAATGCAGAATTTCAAATATATAATTTAAAGTTAACTATTTTGCCTTTTTTAGAGTGCTATGAAAAGTATTTTTGGGAAGTCACAAAATTAGATATTTTCTCTCAAAAGATATGGCTGTAATCAAGCAGACAAAAATCAATTAATATACAGGTAATCTGATATTTAGTCTTACTGTGTATTTCTTACAGGTTATGTTACCTATAGAAAAAAGTGAAACGTTTAGTTTACCAGGGAAAAGTGTGGTGAGCACTTTCTTCCCTGGAGTGATACAGGAATGCAAGTGAAAAATACAGGAAGGTGAAATGGGGAGTAATGCTTATAATAATATGTACTGATGTTTCATGGAGGCCTAAAACCTGTTGTTATCTCTGTACTTCGGGATGTAACTTCTAAGCTGACTCCATCATAAACTCCAGTGCCCAGCTTCATTCTTAGGGGACTGCACCATGAAGAACATTGTTTTCCCTTCCTCAACTCACACAAAATTTCATTAGTATTACTACTCCAGTTTGTCTGAATAGTTTATTCCAAGTCAAGAGATTTTTTTAAAATGACTATTTTTCATACAAGATTGCCATGAAACAAAACTCTCATATACTAGCATAAATTCATCAAAGAAAGGAAAGAATGTTCTCCCTAAACATGAATTCTAATGTTCTGAAGTTACAGTACATTTTCAGGTCATTATGATGCCAGGGAGACATCACGCAAGTTTTTGTGCAGAGATGTAGAGCATGGACTTTAGTAATAAATAATATTTCAAACTCTATGTTGCACCATTGCATAGAAAGCATTTCATTTAAGCCTCACAAAATCCTTATGAATGGGGCTTACTAACCCCCACTAGAGTGATAAATCACGTAAAATAAAAACCTTGACATCATCTTGAATGATCCACTCTGCCTCACATTTCCAACTCAATCAAGATAAGGAGTTGTCGATTCCATATCTGCATGCTCTCACATGTATCCTCACCAGCTTTGCTCTGTGTAAGGCCACCATTTGAGCTATGCCTCACACACACCTAGAAGCCATCACTTATATCACCATGTACTACCTGAACAGATATGTGACGGTTCTCTGGCTTTACCAATCCAGTCCCTCATCTAAGCACCCTGCCTCCCCTCTTCCTACTATTTCCTCTAGCCACATTCATCTTCCTAATAAAAAAAGAAAGAGGATTTCTGACTTCAGCCATAATACATTAAGTGGGAATAAATAAACCTTCTACTACAAACAACTAGAAAAATGTAAAACATACATCAAATGACTGCTATCAGACATTGGAAAACAAACTATGATATAGACTGTGATCTCTGAAAAAGAGAAACTACGTGAACTCTACCTACCATCATCCCAGTTTCCTACCTAAAGATAATCTATAAATCACTGTATAAGGAGTGAATCTCAAGCAGAGAAGGGTGGTCTCACTAAGCTAAGGGAACAAAGATCAAAGTCTTGGAAGGCAAGGACAGCTAGAATTCATAGGGCAATGGTCTGGAGGAGGGAGCCATGCAGAGAAATGTGCATGGGATCCCAAATCATGCAAGCCTATGGTAAAACTCCACAATGGCAAGATAAAAGCAATAGAATATTTGTAAACTCAACCATTCCCAAGCTCAAACAGAACTGGTAAATGTTTTAAGCTTGAAGTGATCTGAATAGACAGTAAATGCTGAAAATCCACAGCATTCTGTAAAGATTTCAGAAGCATTAAACCTTAGTAATATGGCTAAACTATTCTTAGGATAAAAGTTCTCCTAGACTCGCTCCAAATTAAAAACAAGCCATGAAGGGATTAAGCTAGTATCTAATAACTTAATTTCCTACCAGAACAAAGCCCTAGATTTTTCAAAAGAAGAACAAAATCCAGACACTCAATAATGTAACATTTATAATGTTTCTAGAATCCATTCAAATTTACCAGCTATCTTCTCATCTTCCGGGGGTGATGTCCAGAGGCACTCAGAATGGTTTAATATATGACATTCCGTCATTAGGCTTTCCTGCATCACAGCCTCTAACAAAACTAGGCTGCCCCAAACCCCTGGTAATAGAACTGTTTCTCTTTGTAACAAAAAAGGTTGGGAAAGCACCAAAATCCTCATTTTTGGTATGTGCCCAGGCAGACTTCAAGGGATTCATGCTGTGAAACCTTAAGTTCTTATGAGACTTTCTAAAATGAAAAAACACATTAGCAAAGTCTATGATGTTCTATGTGTGCTGAATGTGTGTGTCAGTGACAGGATCAAGCATGCTTTCCTTAGAAGGACCAGAAAATCATTATGAAAGTGTTGAAGACACAAGCACGGTCAAAAAGCTAAATTTAAGGGGCTGGGGCTGTAGCTCAGTGGTAGAGCGCCTGCCTAGCATGCGTGAGGCACTGGGTTTGATCCTCAGCACCACATAAATGTAAGCAAATTTATGTAAAGGTATAAAAAATACAATATCATTATTTAAAAAAATGTTTTTTAAAAAAAGCTAAATTTAAAAATTAAGAGAAAATCTAAAGAGGAAAAGAAAAAACTTTGCCAGCCACGTACAGATCAAGAAAATGTGATCAATAATCAGAAGATCTGTCCAAAATAGGCCCAAAATAAACAAGTGATATATTGGCAAATAAAAAGACTTGAAAACAACTATTATAAGTTACTCAGTTATTTAAAGAGAAACAAAAATATCATGAAGAAATATGATCCAAAAATGAGCTTCTGGAAATTAAAAAAAAATTAATATCTGAAAAGAAAGCGTTACTAGATGGAATATACAGATTAAGCACTATAGAAGACCAGCAGCTTGAAGACACAACATTAGAAACTACTAAAACCCAACCATAAAGAAAGAAGACTGAAAAAATATTAACAGAATCTCAGTTACATATGGGAAAATATCACAAGCGCTAACCTCTGTGTTAGCACCTGGTGTTCTAGGAGGGGTAAGAAGGTGGACAGAAGTCAGTGCAGTGGCGCACATCTGTAATCCCAGCTACCCAGAGGCTGAAGCAGAAAGATGGCCAGTCTGGGCAATTAGGGAGACCATCTCAAAATAAAAAAAAAAATTTTAAAAAAGGTTTGGGGAGTGGTTCAGTCCCCAATACCATTTAAAGGGAGTGAGGTAGATGAAAACAATTTGAAGATAATTGAGGACAAAAACGGAAAACTAAGAAATCTTACAAAAAGTCAGAAGAAGCAAACATGAGGAATTTTTTTTTAATTGTGGCAGTTATATATGAACAATATGCCTTTATTTTATTTGTTTATTTTTATGCAGTGCTAAGGATCAAACCCAGTGCCTTACACGTTAGGCAAACACTCTGCCACTGAGCTATAGCCCCAGCTCCAACATAAGAAATCTTAATACAAAGATATAACTTATTATGAACAACAATGAAAGCCAAAATTCAAGAAAAAGTTATTATAATTGGATAATCGTCAAAAAAGTAAGCCAATCTAGAATTTTAAGTCCAGCACTACAGCCCTCAAAAATAAAGGCAGAAGGCGGGCACGGTGGCGCACACCTGTAATCCCAGCACTTTGGGAGGCTGAGACAGGAGAATCGGGAGTTCAAAACCGGCCTCAGCAACAGCAAGGCTCTAAGCAACTCAGTGAGCCCTTGTCTCTAAATGAAACACAAAATAGGGCTTGGGTGTGGCTCAGTGGTCATTTACCCCTGATTTCATTCCTCAGTACCAAAAAGATAAAATGAAATAAAGGCTGAGAGCTAGAGTTGTAGCTCAGTGGTAGAGCGCTTGCCTAGCACATGTGAGGCACTGGGTTCAATCCTCAGCACCATATAAAAATAAATAAATAAAATAAAAGTATTGTGTCCATCTACAACTAAAAATATTTTTAAATAAATAAAGGCAGAGGCCAGGTACAGTGGGGTATGCCTCTAAACCCAGTGACTCAGGAGGCTGAGGCAGAAGAATGACAAATTCTATGTCAGCCTAAGCAGATCCTGTCTCAAAATGAAAAAGTGAAAAAAGGGCTAGGGACATAGCTCAGGGGTAAAGTTCCCCTGGGTCCTCTTTTAAAATTAGTCCTAGAACTAATTTTCAGACCAACAAAAATAAAGAGAATTCATCACCTGCAGTCCTCCACTGGAAGAAAGTAAAAGAAAATTCTTTAGGTAGAAGGAAAATAAGATGGAAACCGGAATATACAAAACAAATAAAGAATGTTGGAAATGGAAAATATTGCAATAAATTTAAACTCTCCCTTAAGACTCATTAAGAAAATAGAGAAAAGACAATTAGAGCTGCGATTGTAGCTCAGTGGTAGAGTGCTTGCCTTACATGCATGAGGCACTGGGTTCGATCCTCAGCACAACATAAAAATAAATAAATAAAGATATTGTGTCCATCTACCACTAAAAAAATATTTAAAAAAAAGAAACAATTATCAGTATCAGGAAGGAAAGATGACTACACATCTTAAATACAAGGATAATGCAACATTATGGATAATTTCGTGCCAAAAAAATTAAAAATAATGAAATAGAAAAGTTCTTTAAAAGACACAATTTACAAAAGCTGATTCAATGGCTGGGGTGTATGTAACTCAGTGATAGAGCACTTGCATAGCATGCATAAGGCCCTGGGTTCCATCCTCAACATGATCCCCACACACACAAAAAAAAAACCTGATTCAAAAAGAAACAGAGAATCTGAATAGCTTTAACTCAATGAAGAAAACTAAATTAACAAGTTAGCCTTCCTATACAGAAAACATTTGGCCTCGAAGGATTCACTGGTGAATTCTATTACACACCTACTATGGTTTGAATGTGTCCCTAAAAAGCATGTGTTAGAAAAGTAATCCCCAACATAACAGTGTTGGGAGATGGGGCCTAAGAAGTGTTCAGGTCTATCATAAAAAAGTTGAGTCTTCAAGTTTAAACCTCTTGCCCTCTCCCTCCTTTCTTACCACCTGACAATGCAGCAAGAAAGCCTTGACAAATGTTAGCACTGTGATATTGAACTTCCCAAACTCCAGAACTGTGGGCCAATAATTTTCTGTTCATCATAAATTACCTGGTCTTGGGGCTGGAGTTGTGGTTCAGTGGTAGAATGCTCACCTACCACGGGTGAGGCACTAGGTTCAATCTTAGCACCATATATAAACAAACAAACAAATAATATAAGGGTGCTGTGTCCATCTACTACTAAAAAATATATTTAAATAAATAAATTTGAAATTACCCCGTGTCATGTATTCTGTTACAGCAGCACAAGGGCTACGATAGGACACTGGTAACTCAGAGTGTGGTGTTGCTATAACGAACACTTGAAAATGCAGGAGCAGCTTTGGAACTGGATAATCAGTACAGGGTGGAACCATTATAAAATGAATTATAGATTAGTGTGAATGGAGCAGTAAGGGTCATTCTGGTGAGGGTCCAGAAAAAGAAGAGATGTAGGAAAAGTCCCGAGCTTCTTAAGAGATTACTTAGGTGGTTGTGAACAGAAAGCAGAATATGGACAGTGAAGGCTATTCTGATGAGGTCTCAGAACAAGGAAATGGAATATTAAGGAAAGTTATTCTTTTCTACTAAGTGGCAAAGAACCTGGTTGAATTATAGCCTGGTCCCAGGACTATGAAAGGAAGAACTTCAGAGCAAGGAACTAAGATATTTGGCAGAAGAAATACCTAAATAGCAAAGCATTCAGGGCACTGCATGGTTTCTTGAGCTGCATATAATAAAATGTAAAAAGAAAACTTGAGAGAATTTATAATTAAATGGGAAACAGAATTTAGAGAGTTGAAAGAGTCTCCACCTGGGGGGTGTGATAGAGAATCAAAGATCATTTTCAGGAGAAGAAAACAATATAAAGAGAACAAAGCTAGAGGCTATTCATCAGAACAATGGGAGAATAACCCCAAAGACACTTCCAAGATTATCAGTGCTCACCTCACAAGCCCAAGAGTGCCAAATGCCTGAGGAAAGGAAGTATGTCAAGAGAGGCCTGGGGCACCCTTGGGGATTTCGAGGTTCCAGGACCAGGGCCATCTCAATTCTCTGCTCACTGCATTCTGGTGCAGCCTTCTTAGTCACTCAAAGCACAACTCCAGAGGGCCTATCTTCAAATTGGGTCCCAGCTTCAGAAGGTTCAAGCGGCAAATCTTGACAGCAAGGTGTTAAATCTGCAGGAGCACCAGAAGAGCTGTGGGGGCATAGCTTCCTCTACCTAGACAGACTAACACAGGCGCAGAGCTGCTGGACAAATCCCCAGTAGGGGAAAGAGGGAACCCTAAAACTACAAGTATGTAAGACTAGCTTGGAAGGGCCCAAGATATAATGGTAGGTCAGGCATAGGATAGATATTCTCATTGCAAAAGGGGAAAATAGGCAAGAAAATAGGGCTTACTGGGCTGGGATTGTAGCTCAGCGGTAGAGCACTTGCCTCACATGCTTGAGGCCCTGGGTTCAATCCTCAACACCACATACAAAGCAATAAAGACATTGTGTCCATCAACAACTAAAAAAAATATTTAAAAAAAAAAAAGAAAGAAAAGAAAATAGGGCTTACTGGTCCCAAGTAAGTATAAAACCTAACAGGGAAAACAACATTAAATTTTAAAGCTAAAGAATAATCTTTTTTGACTACATGGTCTGCCCTCTGGGAACACTGTAGTGAAGCTTGAGTCCCCACGGTCTCAGGTAGTCCCTCCTTTGTGGTTAGATAAGGATTACGCTAAATAATTCACATGAAAGTACACAGGGCCACCAGGCATGGTGGTGCACACCTGTAATCCCAGCACTTTGGGAGGCTGAGACAGGAGAATCACAAGTTCAAAGCCAGCCTCAGCAACAGTGAGGTGCTAAGCAACTCAGTGAGACCCTGTCTCTAAATAAAAAACAAATAAAACAAATAAATAATAAACAAACAAATAAAAACAAATAAATAGTAAAAAACAATAGGGCTGGGGATGTGGCTCAATGGTCAAGTAGCTCTGAATTCAATCCCTGGTACCAAAAAAAAAAAAAAAAAGTACACAGGGCCTATATATAGGCAACTAATATTTTATTTGAATGCTTTTGATTATGATAAGATTTATTTTCTAAACAAGGAAAACAATTATTTAAGTTGGTAAAAATGAAATTCTCAATTATCAAGAAATGCTACTACTTTGGTGTTTTTTTAGTTTAAGTCATATCTATTATCCAATTATATCACTTTCTATATTGGGTCAAATCATTACACATATGTTAAGAAACCAAATATTCTACTAAAACTGGTATGGGCTCAGTAATACCCTTTATATAGAAAAGGTTAAACTGCAGAACTGTTTCCCACTGTGTAAAAATAGCAGGATATGCATCACGTGCATACACACAAAAAACTTTGAGAAGAAACTAAATAGCATAAATCTATAACAAGGGAATAGGAATTGGGTAGAAGGAAGAACAGGAGAAAATTTGTTTCTCTCCATTTGCCCTTCCATTCTATTTAGATTTTTTCTGAATCATATTCTTACCATTTTTCAAAAATAGTCAATAATATATTTCACTTACATGTAGGTTTCTGAAATGAATTTAAAATTTAGCATTGTCTTCCTGTCACCTAAGAAGCTGGAGAAAACTACTACAAATAGATACACTGCACTTTTTCTGAAAATAATACTTTCATACCAGGACAGACAGCTTTGTTAGAAGTTAACAGAAGTCTTTAAATAAGGAATTGAAAGGAAGTATACATTAACCACTTTAATTTTGAAAAACTGAATACTTTTTGATTTTGCATGAATATTTTCATATTATAAATTCATACCTAAGCCAGTTAAACCAAATTAAAATATTTCTGTTACCTGCCCAATACCAACAGTAACTTGTTCTTTTGTATTTTTTTTAGTAACTTGGTTTTTTTTTGGTACCAGTAATTGAACTCAGAGGTACTCGACCACTGAGCCACATCCCCAGCCCTATTTTGTGTTTTATGTAGAGACAGGGTCTCACGGAATTGCTTGGCGCCTCACCATTGCTGAGGTTGTCTTTAAACTCGCCATTCTCCTGTCTCAGCCTCCCAAAGTGTTGGGACTACAGGCATATGCCACCGCACCGGGTCCAACAGTAACTTAATCTTACATCAAACACTAAGCAAATGCTTTCCTTTCCTATAGTTTCCTAAGATTATTTTTACATTGGAATACAATGTTTACGATACAGTCTCCTAAATCAAAACAATAATTTTAAAAAATTCAAACTGGTAAAGAAGCATTTGATACCAGAAAATATTTTACTACCCTAACCTAGTCTGCAAATTATTTTCAATGAAAAAAGTTCTAAAAATCAGGTACTCTTTAAACATCAGTGAGATAGTCAATGAAAACAGTCAGATTATTATTAAATGTTAACAAAAGCTCCCTTTTCTGAACTTTCTTGCTATTCAGTGAACATCTTCACCAAAAAGTGTCATTTATATTTTTTGAAATGTGTTTACAAACACAGCTTTGTTTCACAAAATTCAAAAATACAAAGCCTCCATTCATATCATAAAAATACCAATTATCTCATCTTAGAATCACTGAATAAATGCAAACCTGCTCCTTTCACAGGGAGCAATGGGCACTTTCAGAAATCTGAAAATCAACATTAAGCCTGTCAAGGTGGAGTCTCAGAAATCTGCAGGTTTTACAAGCAATGAAAGTTACTGCTTGAAATAGAAAACTACTCTGTCAGGCTACATCAGAAAATATATTTTACATATTTCAGAGGAACGCTATATAAGAATTGAGACAAAGAAAAAAGTATTTTAGCAGCCAATATCTCAGATTAAGTGTCCTTCAACTGGAGAGCAGCTTCCAATAGAGAATGCTTATTCTGAGGAAGATTACAGAAATAGAATTTTTATTATCTTTACCACATCTCCAGCTTAAGAGAACCCTAAATCTCTACTGATAAAACTCTTTCAATTGAAACTTTTCTCAGTAAAGAATTGTTACAAATTCTGCATAAGGGTAACCTCTTAGCTCCAATTTACATCAGAGTAATCATCTTAATTCCTAATTAAAACAAAACAAAAGATAAAAAGATAAAAGACACAATTGCTGAAGATAATTCAACTAGATCTACAACTCAACTTCAGGGATCACAGGGTATGGCTCAATGGTAGAGTGCCTGCAGAGCAAACATGAGGCCCTGGGTTCAATCTCCAGCATGCACACATAAAAACATGTTTTAAATATTACTTATACGTATGCCTTTGTATATATGTATGTGTACATGTATATTAAATTGTATACTAAATACAAATATAGTGAATATTTAAAATATATATGCACACATATTACATATATGCATATGTATATATTTTTAAAATTCATAATATTTAAAATTGGTCATATTTAATATTTTAAAATATTTAACATTTTACTATTATTGTATATACATATGCATGTGTGTACATTTTTAATTACATATAAAAATATATGTGCATGAATGTGTGCATGTGTATATACACACATATAAATATTTTCTACAATCAACAAAAGCAGTTTTGGCCTCAAAATCTAAAACCAAAGGTTATTTTTTTTTTTATTTTTTTTAGTTGTAGATGGACACATGTCTTCATTTTATTGCTTTGTATGTGGTGCTGAGGATCAAACCCAGGGCCTCACGCATGCCAGGCAAGCGCTCTACCACTGAGCTACAATCCCAGCCCCCAAAAACTAAAGGTTATTGACAGCATTAAGCAAAAGGTTCACTTTCCTATCACAAATTAAGCGGGGAAATGAGAGTTCCACAAAACAAAGTTATCTTTTTCCATTCCTACAAATACTTCCCCTATACATCTACAATATATCTTATATATAATGTAAGATTATACAACCCGTCCTCCCTGGCCCAAATTAATTGGCAAAAATCAGGGTTTTAGGAAAAGTGTAACATGCAAAGTTCTAGCCATCTACTTGTTTCCGGACTGTGATATAATAGTCCCTATAGCCCTCATAAAACAGAGCTCCTCTGGCCAATTAAGCCCAGAATGAGACAAGCCATTCTCCCCACAATCTAATATTACTAACGAACAAATGTGCCACACACCCTGTGAAAAAGAAAACACCATGAAAGTATCACTTCTCTCTGCTTCTCAGAGCCAGAGCTGGCTGTGGTTCTCTAGAGCCAGCTGTATGCACATAAAACCTCAATGGTTTTACCACTTGGCCACTTCCTGTTCATCCTTGATGTTTAAATGTAGAGTCCTGAATGGGCTAAGATCTTTGCAAAAGAAATAAAAGAACAGGTAAACCACTGTAAATAAATATACACCTCAAGTCTCCAGAATGAGCTAACCTACATAAATTTCAGTATTTCTTTTAAGCCTCACCATGCAGCTGGTGCCAGGAAAGAAAAATGCAAGTTAAAGAATTTATTCTTTCTTTCACCAACCTATCACATACCTCTAAACCTAAATCAAATAGTTACTAAGCTTTTACTGACCTCAAAGCAGGGTACTTTACAAAAATACAAGTGGAAAATAGCATCACTGCTTTCAGGGAGTTTATAGTCTGACTAATATACATAAAACAAAACAAAAAAAGCCAGACGTGGTGGCACATATCTGTAATCCCAGCAACTCAGGAGGCTCAAGCAGGAAGATCCCAAGTTTGAAGCCCGCCTCAGCAACTTAGAAAGGCTCTAAGCAACCTGTCTTAAAAAATAAAAGGGGCTAGGGATTTACAGTAAAGCACCCCTGGGTTCAATCTCCAGTATCCAAAAAAAGAACAAGATAATAGCATTTTAAAGAACATTAAGATAAAAAGAACACAGAAGTTCCTGAGTTCAAGAACCCTCGCTACCCATTCCAAAGTCTTCAGTTTTGCTGTATCATCTACCACCTATGCTTGACATTACCATTTAAGATAGCTCTTAAAGAAAGCATTAGGAATTTATTCCAATGGGACATGCGACCATTCTTTTTTACAGCCTCAACTAAATAAGTGAACATCCCAATATCTTACAACTATCAAATTTCATCTTCTTCCCAAACAAAATCTAAAGGCAGCTGAACAATAAAAGACCACACACAAAAAGAATGACACTCTCCTGAAGATGTCAGTTTGTGGGGCTAGGGCCATAGCTCAATGGTAGAGTGCTTGCCTTGCATGCGTGAGTCACTGGGTTCGATCCTCATCACCACATATAAATAAATAAGAAAAATAAATAAGGTCCATCAACAACTAAAAAAAATTTTAAAAGAAGATATTGCGTCCATTTACAACTAAAAAATATATACATATTTTTAAAAAGATGTCAGTTTGTAAATAATTATATTAAATACTTTCACATACTAAAAAAATAACTATTTTTGGAAGCTTTTGGTAAGTTTTCTTCTTAATAAAAACGAAACTTGAAGCACTTTCTTTTGGAGAATACCAACATTGCCCCATCGAAGACTCTTGTTAACACAAATTTTAAGATTTCTAAAGATATTAAATTCCTCTTCAAGACAAACCGTACTTTAGTGTAGATTAGTATCAGTGCAGGTGCAACTACAACTGATCAGTTTGCTACTTCTGAGGGGCAATAAGAAACCACAGGCAAATGTATATCACTGTTGACTTCTCTTATTTCCTCTGTAAAATGAACAGTTACCAACTTCCTATAAGAATTTTGAAGTAAACAGTATATGAGTAAATATTTATGAAGTGTTTTACCATTATAGTTTGGTTTTTGTTTTTGTTTTTTAAACAGAGTAAGACTACTCTCATTCTCCCAATCATTCATTGGGTAAAGTCTTACTGCCATTACAACTTGTTAGCAAGTCTGGAGTCTAACTTAACATGAATGGATTCTGCTCACTGTTAACCCTGGTCTTAAGCTTGACAAAAGTAGTTATACAAATATGAAGACAAGAGAGACCCTGGCTGTACCTCCTGTTTTATGCTCCTATAATACAGTTATACCTTAAGTGGATTATTTAACATTGTATTGTGGTTCTTGGGACAATAATACTGGGAATACTACAGTGAACAGGATTCCAAAGCAAACAAAAATCAAAACAAGTTACCCGTCTGTCTCTCAAAATGGACTCTATGACAGACTAGTTTTTATACACTTCATTACTACTTCCATAGTTCATGTTAAATAGCAGTGAGACTGAGCCAATAACAGGCTCCTTAGGAAAAATTTCACTCATTAGAATCACAACTAATTTTTGTTTTTAATATTTTTAGTTATAAATGGACACAATGCCTTTATTTTATTTATTTTTATGTGGTGCTGAGGACTGAACCCAGTGCCTCATACCTGTGAGGCAAATACACTACTACTCAGCCACAACTTTTTAATAAGCGTTATTATAATGAAGATATTTCAGGACTAAACATTATGCTACTGGTATGAAAAGTGCTTCCCTATATAACAGGAAATAAAATTTACTAAAGACTGATTTTATCTACAAATAAGTTTCTTAGCTCCACTTTTTCTTCATGAAGCTCACTGGAGCTTGTTAGAATTTTCTTGTCTTTGCTCCCAGGCAATAGTCAAAATTCAGAAAGAGTATGGTCAAGATTGAGGCTTCCTTTTCAGAGGGATCATCTAAAACTGGTTATATACATATAATGAGGAACCAATGAAAATGATTTGACTTTCCATATAGTACCCCAAAGATTACCCTGTATGCTTTAACTGACTAGAGAATTATCAGTATACTCTTGGGTCCAAAAGATGAAAAAGCTCATTTCTCCTCAAAACAGAATTTGACCCCCTAAATCAACATATTAGGTGGACTACACAAAACAAAGCTCAGCCTAAAAAGCCAATAATCTGAGAAGATTGCCATTATATGAACAAGCTTCTCAAAATTTTTTCCTGCATTTAAAATAATAAAGTTCCTACTCTGCACTTTCAGTACCAAAGAATTCCTTTATTATGAGTTGAAAACACATGGGTGGGGGGATCTCCATAATACCTTTTCTGAAATCCATCAGACCAAGTAGGTTTAAGAATTTAACTTAATATAGTACATAAACCATAAGTTACAAATCACTCCCAGCACCTGATAACTACACAGTAATTAGGAAAACAGTGTCAATGATCCCTTTAAGTAAGATCAGATATTGCTACCAAAGGTTTATGCTGAATTTATGGGAAAATTTTTGTTTAGACCTTCTTAGGGTTTCAAAATTTTTAGCTCAGGGATTGTGGATCTTTGGCAGGGAAAAAGGTCTCAACAAATTATAAAACATACTATCACCTAAAATAAAAAGAACTATATGATACTTCGATGAGAAACACTAAAGATATTTAAGATAGGGGCTGTGGTTATAGTACAGTGCTAGAGCACTTGCCTAGCATGTATGAAGTATAGGTTCAATCCTCAGCACCACATAATAAATAAATAAAATAAAGGTATTATGTACATCTACAACAACAAAAACAAAAACATTTTTAAAAAAGATATTTAAGGTAAGTCTTGAAACAGCTCTAAATACCTGCCTAGTCGGAAAGTTACAGTCAATTCAATCTGTCTACATATTGCCATCAAGAGATTCAATATGAAACATTCTTTAACTTTATTCCAAAGCAGGATCACATGGAAAAAGCAGTTCCCAAAACAGATCAATATGAAAAACATATCAGTAGCAGGCATATAAGCAAATGGGCCACTAAGCAAATAACAAAAGTGAGCTAGACATAATAAAGCTCCCAAAAAAGAAAAAAAAAGAAAAAGAAAAGAGGATCCTTCTAATTTGGAAGAATTCAGGGTTTTCACTCCAGCTCTACAAGTGACCACGTAAGCTCAGATTCTCTGAACTCACTTGTGGCCAAACCATGCTTCCACCATTAAGTTCAAAGTAAACCTAGAATTTTTCCTCTCCAGTGGCACAAGCAAACCTCTTATTTACTCCCAACAAACTCAAAACAACAACACATGCCTCCAGGACTAAAACTCACTTTGACTGTGATTCCCTTCAAGCAGGGATTCCCACTCCATGCCCCACCAACACTCACAGCTCTTGCTGAGAACAGCGGCACATTTGCTTGTTGACTGGAAAAGCTAGGATCAGATCAAGTTCTACCTGTGCTCTCTATATCAGCCACCAATAATGTAGTGGAGGAGTAATTATGAGCTGATCCTGCTCTCAATAGCTCGCTGGCAGAAATACCAGAAGCAAATAAACAATTTTTGAGAGAGACAGACTACAGACAGAATTCCATTTCATAACCATAATGTTGTTTCATCAGTCTGATTATCAAAAATTCAGAGAAAACCCTTAGTTTTCACATACCTTCTTAATACCCAAAATGGTGATGGCAAAAAGACATCTCAAACTAAACTTCTCCAATTTTAGTAACCAAAAACATAGTACAAAACAGGGTACTGTAGTGGTTAAATTTTTTTGTAAAGTAATAATTTCTGTCCTGTCTCATTATCTCAATTGTTTTACTATCCTATTTTGAAAATTTCATCCCTGAGTCAATGCAATAAAAATTTAAACAATCCCTCATGTATTTACATTTCTGTATGATCTTTAAAGATGACCTTTAAGTACCCCAGCAGTTTACAGTAGCTTGAATGACTCATCATGGTGTTTATGAGAACACATTTTTTACCTGGAACACAAAAGAGCACATTTTGAACATACAAAAAACGTGGCTCTCTCTATATAAAAATATACATTTTCAGGACTGGGGATGCCTCCTTACAGAAACCATTTTCCCCCTAATCATAGACTTCTGTAGGAGCAAGAAAAGGTTCAGAAATAAAGACAGGTGAAGAATATGCTTCAAAACTGGGTTTCCCTGTCAGGACAGTATAGGCCATTATCCCATTTGACCCTGTCCCTATTCCCAAAATACAAAGAAAAAACAAGAGGAAGATCTTTACAACTTGTTTTACTGGTGGTTAATAAAAACCATGTTTATTCCGAAACACATATGTTTATACTACATAGAAAGTAAAATATGTGTAAATATTTAAGATAAGATTTCTTCTGCTGACTTGCAACATATTGCTTCAGGCTACCAAGGGAGTTTATGTTCCTTATCCTCTGCCATTAGAAAGAAAAGTGGACAAGCTGGAGATGACCACATTTAGCATGTGTATGTGTGTGTGGGGGGGGGTGTCCTATCCAAGAGACTTTTTTTAAAATTTTTTTTAGTTGTAGATGGACACAATGTTTTTATTTTATTGCTTTATATGTGGTGCTGAGGATCGAACCCAGGACCTCACGCGTGCGAGGCAAGCGCTCTACCGCTGAGCTACAATCCCAGCCCCCAAGAGACTCTTAACATTCTCTTCAACCTGTCTCCTGTCTTCCAGCTAGTCTACCCTTTCAGGTCACATAATTTTTATCTTACTTATTTCAACTACACCTCATTTCAGAACTTCAAGTAGGTAGAGACAACATGGAGAAAACATTACATTTTAATATTGGTGATGAAGAACATTTTCAAAAGGCATGCACATTCTATTCACCATTCTATACACTACAGTACCTGATTTACAAAATAACAATATTAAAGCCAGGTGCAGTGGCACCTGCCTGTAATCCCAGCAGCTCAGGACGCTGAGGAAGGAGGATGGTGAGTTCAAAGCCAGCCTCAGCAAAAGCAAGGCATTAAGCAACTCACTGAGACCCTGTCTCTAAAAATACAAAATAGGGCTGGGGACGTGGCTCAGTGATCAAGTGTCCCCGAGTTCAATCTGCAGTAACACCCCCCCCCCAAAAAAAAACACTATTAAGAAGAAACCAACAATCAACTAAAGGAAGGAAGGAAGGTAAAGTTCTTAGGTACCTGATGACCTTTCATAACTACTCATCTTTGATTACTTCTCAGATCTGTAATATACATATCATTATATGGCACTAAAAAGCAATTTTGATATGCTGTCCCTGTGAGGACATTTTCTTACCTTTACTACCAGAAAAAGTATTTCATGTCTGTGATATGAAGTGAGATAATTCCTATAAGTTACATAGTATAATACCTAGCATACAATAACAATTCAATAGACACTGGCTATTTTTTTATTATTATTACCTCCACCCACTATAAGTTTTACTTAAGAAAATGCCAAATAATGGTAGTGACCATTTTTGAAGTAGCTGCATGGCAGGGCATGGCAGGCAATACACAGATACTCTTATTTAAACCTCACAAGGATTCCGAAGTAGGTATTATAATTCTCTTTTACAAATGAGAAATTTAAGTCAAATGATTTGCCAAGGACCATGTTGCTACTCAGTTGCAAAGTACTGATTCCAAACCAGTTGTTTGGCTCCTAAATTCAACTCTTCCTACCATACAACACTGCATCTCATAAAAAGTCAAAAATTCAATTCTTACTGACAAGACTCCAATTAGATTCTACTCAATTTTAATAAACACAGGTCAAAGAATGACAGGAATTCCCTCTCCACTCACAGCACATCCTTTTATACACAAATACAAATGTATACCAAATGTCATCATCTACCATTCATATGTTAATAAAAATTTACAAGGATGTGGCTCAGTGGTCCGGTGCCCCTGAGTTCAATCCCTGGTACCACAAAAAAAAAAAAATTTTTTACATTAAATAATCAACCAAAGTCACTAATTTTATACACCTAACTCCAGCACTAATATCAATTCTTGGCCTGATCATTTATCTCCCTGAGTGCATGTCCCTAGGAAATTCATTCACTCATTTGGCTTTAATTATAACTTAAAGGCACAAAAACAAAATCTACCTCTTCTATCCGTCCCCACCCCCCAAAAAATTTAAATTGGGTAAAAACGTATGTCCATACAAAAAGGTGTTCACTACCACATTATTTATAATATCAAAAAGCAAATTAATAAACAAAATTCCAAAATGTCAAGCAACAAAAGAACTGATTTCAGTTATGCTATATCCATCCCATGCAATAGTATATAACAATTTTAAACCAACTTTATAAAGAATCTTCAGTAATATGAGAAAATACTCATGATAAAATATTAACTGAAATAAAACAGCAGTACAGAAAATGAAACCATCATTAAGATCTCAACTTTGCAAACATAGGACTATCAGGGAAAAAAAATCAAAACATAACAATTTTCTCTGTATAGTAAAATAATGTTCTTTTTTCCTCCCATGTTGCTTTTTTTATTCCCCAGTTTTCTTTGACAACTATGTATTAATTCATTAATACATTCATTAATTCATGTAATTAATACATGACAACTATGTATTAATTCATAAGCAGCAATAAGATCTTTAACGCATCTCCCAGCATCCGTCCCTCATAAATCTCCAAATTAGCCAACAGTCCCATGTCTTGTGATTATTTTATTTATCTATTTGCTTATTTTGTTTTGATGCTGGAGAATGAATCCATGGCCCCACACGTTAGGCAAGCACTTTAGCCCTGAGCTACATTCCCAGATCAGTTGTGTGAAATTTAAAATGCTCAGAACAATTCAGCATTTTCATTATTTACAGTACTCCATTTTCCAGTCGTGTCATAATTACAATGTTGAGTCATCTCTCTTAACTATACAAATCCAATCCTTCAAATTCTATCAATCCTTTACTCCTAGTACTTTTCCTTTCCACTTCCTACAGTAACATCAAATTCAAACCTCTACCACCAGCTCATCCCTGGATAATCACAAAAGTCTCCTGAATAAATAAATGTTTTCCTTGTTCTCAGCCTCCCCACTAACAATTCATGCCATTTATTGTTCTTGGAGCATAAGTGTATTAACTCATTTAATCTTTATAACAACCTCATATGAATAAGCTATATTGTTAGTCCTCCTTTACAAATTAAGAAACAGAAACTCAGAGAGGTTAAGTAGCTTAACCAAGATCAACCAATTAATAAGTGATATCTGTATGTGAACTCATGCAGAATGGCTCCACGTAATAGTATATAAATGTGAATTCAGGAATGGCATCAATACAAACCAGCTTCTCTTTCCCCAAACTATACAGACCCTTGGATTGAGCCAAATTCCATTTCTGGATTATCTCCTCATGCTAATCCACACCTGAGAGGCCAGTTCTCCCTAATTCATTTTCCACATTTCCTTCACAAGTCAACCCTAAATTCAAAACTTTTGAGTATTTCTTAAGCCTATTCCCTGAATCTATGGCACATCCTGATTCTTATTAATTTAACTAAAATTACATTAATGTGCAGTTTTTGACATTTTTTGTTACAGAAGTTTACCTTACAATTTTACATTTTATCCTCAAGTTACCAGTCTTCAACAACGTTAAGCAGGCATGACATTCCAAACAATTATCAATTGCTCAAGAACAGAAAAGGGTTATCTGGTTTTAATAAAAGAATATATTCTATATGGCCCTGTTAAATACAAAATGTGAAAACCACTGTGCTTATAGTCAAGGTTTAATATCTTCATCTTTATCTTCCTATTCCAAGAGAATCTAAATATTAAAACTTAAGACAACATACCATTGGACAGTTTAAGAAAAAAAGAAACTTGAGTTTGTATTTAGACTGTTTATGAAAACAGACAAAAACAATCAATATAGCTATGCTTCCCTAAGTACAATAAGTATCTAAAATGCTATGATCTAATCAAGTCATTTTTCAAATCCTTTATATCCACAACAGCTTTAACATTATAGGAATTGTTCTGAAGAATATATTTTACTCATGGGTATAATTTTGTCCCTAGTTTTTTAGTTTTCCATTTGTATTTTCATATATAAGTTGTTACTAAAAGATCCCTTTGCAACGGGCGCAGTGCAATCCCAGAACTTTGGGAGGCTCAGACAGGAGAATCACAAGTTCAAAGCCATGGCGAGGGCTAAGCAACTCAGCCAAGATTCTGTCTCTAAATAAAACACATCCTGAGTTCAATCCCCAATACCAAAAAAAAAAAAATCTCTTTGCTACTTAACTTTTACCTTAAATGATCTACTTAATAGCTAACCATGTTTATTTTAAAATATATTTTCCTTCACATCCCTGCTGACTCTGCAGTTACTCATTCATCACTACAGCTTACCCAGAGCAAATGTCTAACAAGTTTAAATTATAACAAGTATATATAACTAAAATTATAGTGATTACAAACTTCAACACAGTATACAATATGATCCACACCTTACTCATAACATTAAAATACCTTAAATGAAAGGACAAACGTAGTTTTCTTTCTGTTTAAAAATCACTATTCTTTTTTTTTTTTTTAATATTTTTTTAGTTACAGGTGGACACAATGTCTTTATTTTATTGCTTTGTATGTGGTGCTGAGGATCGAACCCAGGGCCTCACGCATGCAAGGCAAGCGCTCTACCGCTGAGCTACAATCCCAGCCCCTAAAAATCACTATTCTTATCTCTACTATAGTTTGGCTTAAAAACACATTGGTAAAATTTTCATTTTCTCTTTTTGTTTCTTGGGAAGTTCAGATAATGCTACGGCAATCTGAAATGTTCAATAGGGCAAGTAGACATCTAATAATCTTAACATGTTTAATATAATGTATAGGTATTTAATAATCTTACCACAGATTTTTTTTTAATTACCTGAGAAGTAAATGCAATTATAAAAGGGCAACATCGGGAATCCTTGTGATATGGAACGGTTTTTTTGTCTTGATTGTATCACTATTAATAACCTCACTAGGATACTATACTACAGTTTAGCAAGATGTTACCATTGCAGGCAACTGAGTAAAGGTTACACAGGATTTCTGTATTGCTTCTTATAACTGCATATCAATCTACAATTATCTCAAAACAAAAAGTGTAACTAAAAAAATCACTGAAGAGCAATTAATGAGAATTCATTTTTCTGGCCTTACATCAATATTTTCAAAAAAACTATATACCTCTAAATAGCCACACTCCAAATGATCACTAACTGAAGAATGATAAATTGTATTCCTTTTTCAAATTTAAAATTTACCAGAAGATATTTCTTAAAAGTTTCCAAAACTCTTCAGAAATCTATACTGTTACAAAAGTCTGATTTAAAAAAGGAAAAGTAAAACTTTACCTCCTAAAGTAACTTTCTAGATAGAAGCATGGAAGACAATCAATACAAACGACTTATAAAACAAAACTTTACCACTCCCCTCCAACATCTCTTATCACTTGGATTAAAAAACAAAGAAAATTTTCAGAAAACATTCAAATACTCAATCTAATAAAATTTAAACAAAAATTACAATTTAAATCTGCATAATCAATCCCTAAAGTTGGGGGTAGGAGAATTATACCTGAACCATATCCATTTTATCAATTCTTTCAACAAACTTTCTTTATACCGCCTAAATAAAGTACCTCACCTTTCACTTCCACAGAAACACTTTTCTCAAGGTCACTAGAAAACACCTCACAGAGCCTATCACAGCAAATGGATAAATTCACAATGTTAACTATACTACAAAAGAAATTAATACTCTGATGAAGAAATAACACTATAATAGACTCTCAGAGATGAATAATGTAAATCTTTTACATAACTTTTGATGAAGTGTCAGCTATTATATAAGTTGCTTTGCTTTAGAAATATAAATAATATCACATACTATAATATATACTGTATGTTTTCAGCTAAAAAAAAATTCTAAATGTCTTATATACTATTTCTCTACAACAATCCACTGTGAAATTAAGACATCCTCTAAAAGGGCAAATCAAAAGAAAACTATACTGCACAAAGTTAAGCTACCATCTTCAAAAAGCAAAAGGCGTAAGGTTTTACAAATGTTTTTTTTCCAAAGACAAAAAAAATCTAATCTTAATAGCACTTCAAAAGCAAAGTCAGTTCTTTAGCTCCTTATATGCTGCAAATATGCTGCAAATAAGCAGGCATTAGAATGTATTACATAATATCCTCTGAAATGAGGGTGCAAGATTATTCATTTGTCAATAAAGTATATAAAGAATATAAATACAATGTTACTATGCCAATTTATCTTAGACATTCCCTTTAAGATAAAAAAAAGGCTATAGTGAAGCCATATCTACCATATATGTTGACATAAAATGATCATATACCATTTTTCTCTTCTTAAAATTTAAATCCACTCACTAATTATTGAAGATCACACCTTTTTTTAAATAAGATTTGTTTAAATCTTTATTTTATTTATTTATGTATTTTGTATGTGGTGCTGAGGATTGAACCCAGTGCCTCACACATGCGAGGCAAGTGCTCTACCACTGAGCCACAACCCCAGCCCCACACACCTTTTTTTATAATCATTTTTGGGGGCATTTAAAACAAACTACACAGGTAAATATTTCTATGTCCACTGAATATGGGTGTTTAACTTTCAATGGATAAATAATAAATCAAAATAAAACTAAAAATGTCCTACTCCGAAGAATTAAGTGTGACCACTTCTACAACACAGAATAACATTTTCTTTGTGTAATGCAACCTACAGAAAGGGAGCTAACAACTCCAATGCCATGCTTGCAATCCACATTTGAGTTTATACACTCACTTTTTAATTTCACAGACTTTCTTATATTATGAATCATTCTTGATATAATTGCTTTTATTACAATATCAGGAAGAATTTGTAATAGCAAGTTTCTGAAGTCCAAGTCCTAGTTATCATTAAGTATCCAGTTAAATATACTTTCCAAAACTTAAGAACTAAAAGTATGAAATAATATCACTATTCATTTAAGGAAATATATGAGGTATATAAGATGTATTAGACAAAGGCAATATAAAAGTTCCTGAGAATGAATTCTTAGTTGTAAAAACTGAGATGTATTCAAAACACTACAATATAACCACCTCCTATATTCATAATTTTTTTCTATTCCTCAAAACAATAAAATTTCACATGATTACCAGTAAAAAGGAAGGAGATGGGAGAAGAGTTGGGATTTAGCTAACATTTCAGGATATCCTTCTGAACAAAGGTAATATTTTATTCCTTTAGGCTATAAAATGCTTTTCTTATTTGAGATGCTAAACAACACGCTCTATCTTCCCCACAAGTTATAATTTCATAATTTAAAATGGATTTTAGTAAACTAGTATATGATCTGAAACATTTTTTAAATGTGAGGTGAAAGTGTTAAATTAGTTATTAAACTAACCTTATTACCCGATGTTTTGCTCTCACAGTATTTTAAGAAATCAACTATCATTTTACTAGGGTAAATAAAAAGCACTGATCAAAAAGCAATTTCTGAGTTTCAGCCCAGAAATCTGACACCTGCTTTTCTTAGGATGATGCTGTTATGGCTTATTTGGTGCTCTCTCTGAGCACCAAAGAATAAATTTAAACAGAAAATTATAGCTTTTGTACATCAGAATGGACTTTACTTCTGCAATATTGATTTTAAAATTATGAGTTTAAAAAAAGTTAGAAAAAAATGGGATGTCTAATAATGAAACAGCATAGTTGTAAATACATCAAAAATAAATTCAAAGATAACAGCATTGGTATAGGAATAGAAATCTAACTCTAAACATTACCCTAATGTAATGTGAACACAAGACAGACAGAACTTAGTTATCTAAGATGTGTAATTTTAAAAAATCTAAGTTTATATTCATTTCTAACATTTAATCCAATAATATTTCCAATAATTGCCCATGAAATTATTAACTTCTTACATATTTCCAAGGAATGACTACCTTTTAAAACAAATAAATCTTACTAATTATTGCTTGACTCAATTCTTTTATACACATAATCAATAATACTATTTTACCATTTTTTAGAACCCAGGTTTAATGACAGTGAGCTGAAAATTAAGCAAATTTAAATATATATCTATACGAAATAAGGTGTTTTTTTAGACCACTCATGGACCATTTTTCTGACTTTTTTTAAAATATAAAGGTATGATACAATCCCTTGAACTCAAGATGATTTTCGATTTTAAATTCATAGGAAAATGAACAACTTTAAATCCATATTGAAATTCTTGTAACTGTATCAATGAATCTTAAGCAAAACTGTCCATGCTGGGTGCCTTTTTGTTTTTGTTTATAATTTTAACTTGACACACTAGAAAATGGCATGAAAAGAGACACTAAAATGCTTTATACTTTTTTACTAAAATGTGTCACACCACCAAAATATGAATTTCCAGTTTTAGACATCTTACCTGATCCACTGAACTGACTGCTTCCCAGTGTTGTTGGTCTGGTTTTCCCACTATTAACAGGTGGGGAAAACATCTGCAAAATAACCCAAATGTATCTATTAATCCTGAATTCTTCTAGATTCCTTGCAAACAAAAGTCCACCAAGTGTCATTAGTTACTGTATTTCATAGGGAAGTTGAAATAAAATTGGAGATACATTCAGACTCAAAATGGAAACACTGATACTGTTTCCTAACAGTATTTAAAAAAAAACTGACTTACGTTCTGATCTGAAAACCCAGTCATTCACATAAAGATTCCAGGATAAGTAAGTTTAAATGGTAAATTTCTACCCATGATCTTCACTTTGGAACTAAGTGAATCTCATTAACATTACTTAATATGCACTTACAGTCAGAATCATGTCCAATGAAATTACTATGTACAGTAAGGATAACACAGTCCTATAAAGCAGGTATTGATCCTGTCTTCTAATAGCAGGTGATAAAGGAATTCAACCCGTTGGAAATAAGAGCAGAGAGCCCTGTGCTTGCACCATATATTTTTAAGATATTTCCCGGTTGAGATTATAAATTTAGTGCATACACATATACTACACGTGCATCTTAAAATAAAACTACTCAGCTCAAACGGCTGAAAATTTTTAGCCCTGGATTGGCTTTCTTGCAGCTGACATCTTTCAGGTATCATAAACATATCTTAGGGAGGGAAATGGTGAGAAGAGTTTAAGAAAAAATAATTTGTTTTTATATACAGTTTAAAATCACTAATAATCATCAGGGTCAAAGAATGACTCAACGGAAGCTTACCACTATATTGTTCTTCTTTTAACTGGTTAAATCAAACGACCCCTCTGGCATTAAAGTTTGAAATGTGCAAGTCTAGACATTACATCAAAGTTCAGGTGTCCAACTTGGGGGAGCTGGACTCCAGCCCTGAGAACTACTGCTCAAAACAGATGGAGTTCACCTCGCCGAATGTCTAGGTCTTTCCCCCCTTTTCTGCCTGCTTGCTTGCTTGTAAACCTCAGTTAGAACCCCAAGATGCCGAGAAACGCTCTCATACCGCACTGAAGTCCAGCAGGTCGCTCAGCTCCTTGTCGGTCCCTATAGCGGCCATGCGCTGCTGCTGGGAATTCATCTTCGGCCACTTCTAGCAGGTCCTAAGGCAGGGGAAAACGGGCTAAGCGAGGGATCACCGAGGCCCAAAGTGTGTGAGAGGATGGAAAGAGGCGTAAGGGAGGAGGAAAAGCATTGGGGGCGCCCGGCTGACTTCCAATTCCCCCACTCCTTCCCACCACGGCGCGAGCAGGGGGCGGGAGAGCTCAGCGCCCGCGCCGGGTCTGTGAATCCACGCGTTCCTCGGCGCGGCCCGAGAGCGACGCGGTGGCTCCCGCAACTCGCCGCCTCTCCCGCAAGTTTCCGAGCCTGTACAGGTCACCTCCCCGGCGCCTCCTGCCCCGCGCAGTCGCCGGGAGCTCGGCGCGCGGGGCCCGGTCAGGGCGGGGGTCTAGAGGGGAGGGGTGAGGGGCAATTGGGCGTCCAGCGAGCGGAGCAGCGGCGAGGGGAAATATGAAGTGACTCACTCGCTCGGCAACAATAGAACTGACAAGTTGCAGCGAACGCGCCGCTCGCAGGCCCACGTCTGCGGCCGCCGCCTCCCGGACGTCCCCGGCTGGCCCAGGGGTTCGGAAAGCACCCTCCGCGCGCCCAAGGGGCGTTTTAAAAAAGAAAACAGGAACGCCGACAACTAGTCTCGGTCTCGCCGGGCGTTCTTCTCCCTGGGCTCGGCCTCCTCCCACTTTTGCTGCCCTGCCCCGGACCTGCCGAACAATGAGTCTGGCTCCGCGGCCAAAGCCGTCCGCTCTCCCGCGCGCTCCGGAGCCCAGGCGCCGGCCCCAGGCGAGCGCCCAGCGGAGCGCGCAGGCCGAGCGCGCCGCCCACGGGCCTGGCCGCCGGCGACTCGCGCCTCCACCCCACTCCGCTCCCCAACTTGGAGGAGACCTCGGTTTCGGCGCTGTACAATGGGGCGCGGAGTTGGGGCACGGGCCGGGGACGCCCCAGCACCAGCAGGGGCTCCCAGCCTCGCCACGCCGTCCCCCTCCCGCTCGCCAACCCGCAATTACCTGCCGCCCCGTCTCCACATCCAACCACCCCGATTAAAGTTCACTTTGGCCGGGAGAGCGGACTCGGGCTTCCCCTTGCACTGCCCGGCGGCACGGCTCACTTTGGCCCGCGCAAGCTCTCGGGTCCGGGCGGGGGAGGCGGCTCTCGGGCCTGGCCGCCCTTTCCTCCCGGGGCGGGCTGGCGGTCCCCCCGAATAGAACTTGTGGGTCTCCTCAGGCGGACATTTTTTTCGCTGAGGCGGCCTCAGCACCGCGCTCGGCTCGCCTCCGGATCCTTCCGCGCCGGGAAGAGCCTGGGTTAACCCCTTCGTCCCCAGCCCGCTGCGGCGTCCTGCGCGTAGGAAGTGGAGCTGACGGTGGGGGGAGTTGGGGGAGGAGCCGGCGAGAATGGGAGGGGCCGCGGCAAGGACGCTGGACAAAGCCCGCGGTCGGGTGAGGCGGGACGGAGTTGCGGCCGGCGGGGAGGAAGGGGCGGGGGGGCGGGAAGCGCGCGCGGGCACCCCGGAGGCAAGGCCCAGGCCGCCAGCCGCCGAGGGCGCCTATTCCGGGCCTCTTGAGAGCAAGGCAGCGGGCGCCTTGGCGCCTCCTCGCGCTGGTCTCTGTGCGTCTCGGGCTCTGAAGTGGAACCACGGAGATGAAACCATGGAAGCATCTGGATCCGGAGCGCGAGGCTACAGAGCACTGAAGGCTGCCATTGCAGAGCAAGCCACTCTGGACCCTGGACGCCGCACTCGGCTGGTTCCCGAGGCTCTGACCCCGGGAGTCTGCACTGCGCTTAGCGTGGAAGCTGCGCGCGTGGGGAAGGGAGAGCCGGCCCCCTCAGTCTTTCTGGGAGTAGGAGCGGCTGGTCAGATGAGCCGAATGCAGAAGAAAGGGTAAAACCTCCCTCACACCGCACAAAGCGGTATGGACTTCAGGTTCTCAAACTCCACTCACTCAAGCTTCCAAGACTGTCCAACCCGAGTCCCTTTCGGTGCTATGGAATCGTACAGCGGGACGAGTTCTTGGAAATGGATTAAGCCAATCCTTCCATTTAACAGAGACAGCCCAGGGAACTTCACACAGCCACTATTTTGGTCCACAAATTTTGAACTTGGCTTTAAAAAGCTCCAGGGTAGAAGGAAGACAAAATAACTAAACCTCAGTTCCTTCAGTTTGGGCTTGGAGGTAAGGTTCTCATGATTGGCAGCCACTATTTTGATTCCTTTGAGTTAACTAGGGCAATAAAGACCAGTAAGTCCTAAGCAGAACAGACACTGCTAAGACCATACATCCACAGTAACAAATTGAAGAAAGCAGCTTAAGAGCAACAACAGGGCAAGAAGGAGCCACTGGATCCTGGACGTGGATGGAAACTGGGAGATAGATTCAGCTGCAAATATGCCAGTACAGTACTTAATTACCACTGGAGCTGTCCAGCGGGAGAAGGCAATTATGGTTTTGGATTTGGGAGCTTCCATGGCGTTGTACTGGATACACTTGGACCTTGTACCAGATCCTGCAGTATTGTACCTTGGTTTAAGAAAAAACAGCTAGCCCTATCCCAGCCCTGGCTACCTGCTGAAGCATGTGGTTCTGATCTGAGCAAATTAGCATATCTCCAATCTAAGGAATCAGCACAATCCCATTCCCTGCAACAGTTATTGGTTGGCAGTTGACATGACAGTTTGTGTCAAGGAGTGGGGCAATTTGCTGGGGTCTTTGGGGGAAATTTTTCAGGTTCTGAGAGAGTTTCAGAGGCAACCTCTTCTGCATGAGCTCAAAAAACAAGGAGCCCTTGGACCCTGGGCAGCCATCTTCCAAATACAAGGTCTGGCTAGGTTAAAATAAAGCAGACATCAAGAAAGCCTTCCCAGAGAGCAAGCTGATCTTTGGTGATGTTTTTGAGTCTGAATCAAACAACTCAACCTGGGTCTACCTTCATGATTAAACCAACAGAATTTGGATTTTCTGGGCTTCATAATCTAGTATGTTCTAATTGATACAAGCCCAGTGACCCCACCACCAGCAAAGACCTAAAGAGTAGATAGAAAATCTGATTAAGGCCAGTTGTGGTAGCACACACCTATAATCACAGCAGCTCAGGAGGCTGAGGCAGGAGGATCACAAGTTCAAAGCCAGCCTCAGCAAAAGTGAGGCACTAAGCAATTCAGTGAGACCCTGTCCCTAAAAATAGGACTGGGGATGTGGCTCAGGGGTCCAGTGCCTGAGTTCAATCCCTGGTACAAAATAAATAAACAAACAAATCTGATTAGGTGACTTTTAAGGCTTCATTCCCATGGTAAGATTCAATGGCTCAGTGATAAAACTGGAAAGAAATCTTGGGGAAGTATACTTCCCCAAGACATATACTTATATCTGAGGGATTTATGCTGTTTTCAGGAGGAAAAGAGAGCCAGTTCCTTTCTACACTTCTCACACAACTAATTGAGAGGAAGAAATAGCTGTCTGCCCAAGCCCTCAGTCATAGGGGCTCCCTTGCTCCTTCCAGGAGAAAGTTTTTCATATCTATTATGGCATATGTAGTTTTATTTTACACTTTGTTTTCCTCATTATATTGTGAATTCCTTTGACAGTTGGGATTGATTTGCATTTGTCTATACCATGCACCTACAACTGTGCCAAGAGTAAACTTAAAAAGGGAGAGCTGAAATTCAATCTATCAATTATTTGAAATTAGAACATGAAATTTTTTTCATGCTGTAGTCTTTGCATGTGCCCTTTTAATAATGAAATATTCTCTCCAATAAATTTCCTATAATACCCCTGACATATACAGAAGACAATATAAAAAGTGGAGCTGTATATCACTTAGAACAAATTTTGGGTCTTTGCTGACTTTGCCAGATAGAACCAGAAGGCTTTATTGAAAAGCTCAAAGAGAAATAAGTAATACAAATTTGATGTTAATTAGTCACACTGTTTCTATAATAAAAGTTAATACCAATACATAAATATTGAAAAATATTTAATGAACATTACTTACATGCAAGGAAGGCATGGTGCTAAATGCTCTTGGAACAGGACATCTAAAATCTACTCTACCCTCAAGAAGGTTATATCTGATAGATTTATCAGTACCTGGGATTGAACTCAGGGGTACTCAACCACTGAGCCACATCCCCAACCCTCTCTTGTTTTATCTAGAGACAGGGTCTCACTGAGTTGCTTAGTGCCTCACCGTTGCTGAGGCTGGCTTTGAACACACAGTTCTCCTGTCTCAGCCTCCTAAAGTGCTGGGCTTACAGGCATGCGCCATTGCACGGGGCATATCTGATAGATTTTAGTTCACTGTCTGTTCACCATAACCTGCCACTGGACAAACAGGAATTCTGTCCTCATGACTTCACTCTATAAGAGCCTCCCACTCTGTGTTCCAATGCATGTGCACACACACACATATACATAGTTTATCAGGCAGACCTGAGTTGTTAAAAGAAACATTTATAGTCAAAAGGAAAAGCAGCCAAAGCGAAGGGATTTTTGCTTCCTTGGGAAAATGGCATGACCTTAGGACCTTTTTAGAAGACAAGTATTTAGAAAGCTCAGAGGAGAGGGAGAAAAGAAAGCTAATGGAGTGAAGGGGTAAGTGGGTCATAAATTGCTATCTGGATGGAGTGGCTGGCCTCCAGGTGTCATCTATATAGATCCAAAGTTGATGGTTCATAGCCTCTCTAGTAGCTTTCTGCCCCAGACTGTCTCCTTGAGACTAACAGGAACAAGTTTGTGTAACAATTAATTTAATAATAACTTCAGTTCATGGTATTCTCATTACTGACAAACTAAAAACCAAGACTTTTCACTTAACCATAAACCAGATTCTACTAATCACTTATAGTGTACTACCCATTCTTTTCTATCAGCAAGAATCTCCCACCTTTGTGTGATTTTCTGATATTTTATGAATGTTGGTAGATAAAAATAGTTCTCTACTCCTTGCTAGTAGTATTTTTATCCATTATTTAAGCTATGTAGACATCTCATGTGAATGTGATACTCAGATTTGGGAAGATACCCCCTTATGGTCCATCTTATACTCCATGCCTTTTACCTCTTTAAGATTCCTTCTTTCATAATTCATAAAAACATGTATTTAAATCAAAACATTCAGAGGTCAGAAAAGGGAAAAAACTGTCAAAACACTCTGAAACATCAAACCTAAAGAGTCATAGATTTCAGTTTTTTAAAAGTTGGTATACTTGATCAGGTAAAATAAATAACAGTCTCCCTTTTCCATATTCTCATGTGCGTTTTGGCATAATGCCTAGCAATACATGTTCGATAAAGATTTATTGAAAAGTGAATGATTCCACTCTTCTATGTAAACATAGCAGTTAAACACATACTCCACAAATTTCACTCCCTCCCAAACCACACTAAGACATCAATAAAGGGATTTCGTTGTTGTTATGCACTACAGATTAAAACCAGGGTGCTCTCCCACTGAAATATATCCCTATTCTATTTATTCTAAGACAGGATCTACATCATAAGTTGCTGAGGTTGTCTTCCAACTTGTTATCCTCCTGCCTCAGCCTACCAAGAGCAAAGGGACTTTTTTTCGTAATTTTTATTGTAGAAAACTTCAAGCATATGAAAAAGTAGAATAGTATTAAGAACATCTATGTATTTAATCACTCATTTTTAGGAATTATGTGTTTCTTATTTATCTTTCTTCTTCATTGTCACCCCCTACCTTAAGTTAAATTTAACCCAATACATCATAAGATTTTTTTTTCCATACTGGGAATTGAACCCAGAAGCTTTCTACCTCTGATCTATATTCCCAGCCCTTGTTTTTGTATTGTTGTTATTGTTGTGTTTGTAAGCAGGGTCTCACTAAATTGTGCTGGTGGGCCTCACTCATAAAATGACATTTTTTAAACATTAAAAGCATGGAAGACAAGAGAGGAGACTGAAAACAGATGAGTTATAAGAGACTCAGACTAAAACTGAATCATAAGGTAACAAATGAGGGAAATTGATAACCAAACCTATGTATATTGCAGTCACCAAAAGACTTAACAAGCCAGTTCCAGGTGCCTCTTGAAGTGAAGAGGAGGGAAGGAGGAACTACCACAAAGTGGATTGATTACAAGTCTATTCAAGAGGCAATCAGGAGGCTGAGAGTGTAGCTCAGTGGCACAGCCTGTGCTTAATATGCACAAGGCCCAGGTTCAATCCCCAACACACACACAAAGACAATTAGCACCCCTCCCATCCCCTTCCCTACTTCATGCAATAGAGTAAATGCCTTTCTCCTACCCAAGAAAAGTAATACAAATGTATTATCTGCAAAAGGTGAAGCAGAAGGTTTCTAGGGGACAGGGATATTGAGTCACCATTTGCATATTGAATGCTGAGGTTCCTGGCTACCAACTTGGTTCCCAGAATCCAGCAGCCAGGCCTTCTGTTTCTCGGGAGATTAGAAGATCCTTCTCCGTGATCAACCCAAATGAAAAGTCCTGAAGATAACGATATGGAAGGTGCTACAACTATAAGCCCAAACTCTACAGAGAAGTTTACAGTTTAACAAACCCTTACCTCTTCCCTCAGTTTCCCATCAGCATTTTGTTACCCTATTTGTATAAAAGAATAGACACCAAAGATTATTAGATATATAACAAAAGCCTCCATCATGAAGACAGAAATCAAAACAAATGACAAAAACAGAGACTACTCAAGGGGAAAAAAATTGTCTATCTTCAGGAAAGTTGCAACCATGAAAGAGAATTAAGCAGAAAAATATTTTTTAAAAGAAGAAAGGAATATTCAGAATACAATAAAGAGCCTTAAGAATTGATAAAAGGATTGTATAAATGGGGGGATGAACTATTGAAAGAGAGAAAGTTAAGGATATTTCCTAGAAATCAGAAAAGAGAGGACTAATTTAGGAGGTTCAAAATCCACATAGTAACAGAGAGATTGGGGGTCTGAGGAATAGGCAGGAAGAGAAAGAGGAAAAAAGTCATTAATTAAATAATCTAAGAGAAATTCCCAGAACCAAAATATGAGTTACCAAGTTGAACGGATTCATCAAATGTCTACTACAATGTATAAAAATAGATCGACCTGAAAACATTTGATCCAGAAATACACATGAAAAGCACACAGCAGACAAAGAAAAGATCTTCAAGCTTCCAGAGAGAACACAAAACAGGATAAATACAAAGGACTAAAACTCTGAAGTGGGACCAGTTGCATGAATTATGACCTGGCAACTAATTAGGAAGTCAAATTCTTGGACTTCATCCTAGACCTACTCAGTGAATGGAACTCCATCTCAGAAACTCTGAGAGTGGGATCAGCTATCTGTTTTGTAATAAGCTGTTCCTGTGATTCTGGTGCACACTACAGTTGGAGACACAGTGCCCTCAGAATAGTGACTCTCCAACTACTACCCAGGATAATTAAGTTGGACATGAATTGGACTGCCAGCATATATTTACCTTAAATAGATATAGACCATTGGAGAAAGTACTTAACAAGATACTGTAATGCTAAAAGGAATAAAAATATATTTGAATAAACCACTGTCAAATGATTGCTAAAAGCAAAAGTTATGAAAAGCTCAGAAAAAGGACACTGGGTTCAACTCTCACTATGTCAGAGCTTATAAATCTTTTCTTACAAGTCACTGGCATTTTAGGCAAATGCAGTCTATTACAGTCAATTTGTGGTTTAATATTCATGAAAAATAGGAGAACATAGTCCATATTCTGAGGTTTTTAGGTGCATATGCCCTGTTTCCCTCAAAGAAGAGTCCTTCAAGGGTAAAGGATATATATTCCTTTTCTTAAGAGCCATGTTTCCTCTAATGCCAAGAATCCCTCAGTAATTATTTTTCAGTGAGAGTTACTTTGTCTTGAAGTTTATTTCCCTGATCTGATTAAATGAATGGGTTGACTTGGATTAGATGATTTAAATTACCTTTAATTAACCACACTTTTATTTGAGAGGAGTTAGGGAACAATTGGTCTCATATACTACCAAAATATTTTATTTTAGAACAATCTGTTGAATTTCTAATTTCACAGCATCAGCATTTTTATGCAATTACACATTAAGTTTTGGTGATTGTCACATTCTTCTCTAAATCCAGAATTTCTTACTGTAATTTTTCCAGTTTCATTTGCATTATAAGCCTTCAGGATTTTTGTTTCTAATATTTAAACATATCGCCATAAGCTTTCAAACTATATTCAAGAGCATGATAAAAAGATGCCATTCAATATTTTAAAATCTTTTACATTGAGGGATATCACCTCCTCTGGAATTGGTAATGAAAACTGGAAATCTATAAATCCAACTGGCTGATTATTTCCCAGGTCTTTGACTAACCTGTTCCATCTTGACATAACTCAACACTTTATTAAGTATGTTTTATGGGATCAAAACTGTCAAAGACAAATATTCTTTGCTTTCTAAACCTGTGCAATTGCATTTAGTCTTTAGATATGACTTGAACACGAATTAAAGTGAAAATGAAAGCATTAATAATCATCTAGAATGTACTTTCATTTCCTTCAGTCGTGTTTTTCTTCTAACAGTCAATTTATTATTTTGATCCCCTTTTAGCCAAATGATAGTTTTCTTGGAAACATTGCTTCATTACATTAATTTGTAGAATCAAAAGTGCTCTGGGGCTGAGGTTGTAGCTCAGTGGTAGAGTGCTTGCCTAGCATGTGTGAGGCACTAAGTTTGATCCTCAGGATCACAAAATAATAAATGAATAAAATAAAGATCCATCAACAACTAAAAATATTTTTTTAAAAGTGCTCTGATTTATTTTTCCAATGAACTGTGTAAAAACAAAAGCACTAAATTTATAAGAAAAAGGGGGAAAAAAGGGAAAAAAAAAAACAAAAACACTGAAACTTGGCTGTCCCAAAGTGCCCCTGTATTGACTTGTGTAACTGTCAGTCACACTTGAATGGAGCTCAGAATGCTAATGAGAAATCAAAATCATAGACTCATTCCCAAAGGATCCGTTAACTTCTCTCAGAGAGGCAGGGGTTTTTCACCACAGATCAGTCTTCTACTCCTGACCATCTCAAAAAGTATTGGTCCCAGAAGGAAGAGCACAAGAATGCGCTTGGCCCATCCATAATATCAATTGGTGTTCTTTGCTGCATCTGTAAATTGAACTTATTTATAGATAAGTGCAAATAGAGAACTTAAAGACAAGAACTATTTGAAACATTACAATAATTAACATGAACTATTAGGTAAAACATAAGGCAGTGGGGGTAGGGAAGAAGAGTCAAGCTGAAATAGGAACTAGTTCACAATTCAAAGACAGTGCCACGTTCTCAAAACCTGACTTTGTGCTCAATATGTCTAAATTGGTCCATTATTTTGTTTATTTTCTTAAATAGAAACGACGATTTAAATGGGACTGGAAAAAACATTTGCATGTATTTAAAAACATAATGATGGGGCTGAAAATCAAAAATCTCTATGATAGAGCCCTTGCCTATTATGCATAAGGCCATAAATTCAATTCCTAGCATCACAAAAAATATCAGTAAATAAATAACATAATGATCAATTCTGGTGACTATTCAGTGATACACAAACACTGCTGAACAGAGGGTAGATTATGAATTAGTAAATTAATAATTAGTAAAAAACACAATGGAAAACAAGTCATCAATCATGTATATTAAGAGCCTTCTAAATGCTCATACTCCTGACTGGGTGATTCCACTTATAAAAATTTTCTAGTTACAGGAAAATAGAAGAAAAAGTTTTATGTATAAAGAAAAACATTACAAGATTTAAAAACAGATATCCAGTGAAGAGAAAGTGATAGCATGAAGTTGAAAATAATTGGAGCCCATGCGGTGGCTCACTCCTGTAATCCCTGCACTTTGGGAGGCTGAGACAGAACAATCGTGAGTTCAAAGCAAAGCCAGCCTCAGCAAGGGTGAGGCACTAAGCAACTCAGTAAGACCCTGTCCCTACCTAAAACACAAAATAGGGCTGGGGATGTGGCTCAGTGGTCGAGTACCCCTGAGTCCCAGAACCAAAAAAAAAAAGAAATCTATGAAGTTTTACTTAAAATTCGTCAAGACAGCAATGTTATGCCAAAACAAAACGAGGCAACAAAATCATCAAAGCATAATCTCCTTTTTCTGGAGCTATGATTCCTTACATTTGATAGTAATATTCAGCTTCTTTGATTCAGAATCACAAGAACACCGTCTGCTTTTTCACAATCCTCTTCTCCTTTTACCTTTCTCTCTAGACCTTTAGACTGGTATTTAACCTGTCATCTCAGGGATAATCAACCAATTACGCACCTAAAGTTTAGACAATGTTACCAACATCTGTTAGTATTTTTTAAAATCTTGCCCTAAATGGTGTATAATTTTGTTTATGCTTAGTAAATTGTGCTTATAGATTTAATGTTTATTGAACTTTTTAATCCTAAAAGTAATAAACCTTTGTTAAAGTTGAAAAATACAGAAATTAAAAAAAAAAAAAAAACTCATGTGGTTCCACCACATAATGACAACTTTTAGATTAGAAACTTTTTTTCTTGTCTTCATTATTTGTCAATAATAATTTAAAGAGTTGAGAATAGTTGGGTCTTGTGCCTCTCAAAATTTATTTTCCCTCAATGAAGAATATAGATAATAATAAAAAAGAATATGTTTCTTTTTTTTTTGAATAGGTGTAAGTACAGGAAATTAACCCAGGGGTGCCTTACCACTGAACTACATCTCCAGTCCTTTTTTTAAGTTTTACTTTGAGACACGGTCTCACTAAATTACTGAGGCTGGTCCTGAACTTTACATCCCCCTGCCTTAGCTTCCCAAATTGCTGAGATTACATGCATGCACCACCATATCCAGTTTATTTATTTCATTTCTAATGTCATCAAAAAGTGGTAATCACCAAGAACTTTTTGAGCTTCTTCTCCTTTCTATATATCCATTAGTAGACATAAGTAATATATATTAAGAACTTAAAATTGAGATCATGCTGTAAACACAATTTTATAGCCTAATTATTTTAGGAAAAAATTCAAACACAAGAAAGTAGAAAGAATAGTAAATTAGTCCCTTTGAAGCTTCTTCACTCAGCTTCAACAATTATTCAAACATCCCCACAAATTAATTTGAAGCAAACACCAAATCATTTTTATCCACAGATGTTTCTGTATTTATAGCTAAAATATAAGAGCATTTACTTCTTTTTTAAAATACTTTGTATTTTTATTTTTATGTGGTGCTGCAGATCTAACCCACTGCCTTGTGTGCTCCACTCTACCACTGAGCCACAACCCCAGCCCCTACTTCTTTTTTTTGCAGGGGGTGAGGGGGTATCAGGGATTGAACTCAGGTACTCAACCACTGAGCCACATCCCCAGCCCCCTTTTTTTGTTTTTTTAGTTGTAGATGGACACAATAGCTTTATTTATTTTTATGTGGCACTGAGGATCGAACCCAGTGCCTCACACATGCAAGGCAAGTGCTCTACCACTGAGCTACAATCCCAGCCCCCCAGCCCCTTTTTATGTTTTATTTTGAGACAGGGTCTCACTGAGTTGCTTAGTGCCTTGCCACTGCTGAGGCTGGCTTTGAACTCACAATCCTCCTGTCTCAGCCTCCTGAGCTACTGGGATTTTAGGCATGCTCCACTGAGCCCAGCACACGTTGCATTTTTTTAAAAATTTTTTTAGTTGTATATGGACACAATATCTTTTTTTTAAATTTAATTATTTTATTTAAATGTGTTTCAAGTCATAGTACATGAACAGAGCTCAGTTATTCCATTTTTCTGGTTGCAAACCAGATAGAGTCACACCATTTGTGGACACAAAATCTTTATTTATTTATTTTTATGTGGTGCTGAGGATCGAACTCAGTGCCTCACGCATGCGAGGCAAGCGCTCTACCACTGAGCCACAATCCCAGCCCACACATTGCATTTTTGATATGTGTCTTAATGTCTCTTAAACTAGTGCTTCTCCTTCCTTTTTTTTCCCCAATTGATTTGTTGAAGCAAACCTGGGTTGTTTGTTTGTCCTGTAGGATTTTCCAGTTTGGATTTTCCGATTTTAATTCCAATAGTGTCATCTTTATGCCTTTTGTTTTCTTACTTAAATATATAGATTGAGCATAATTCTACTTTGATTTTTTTAGCAAGAATATTTCATATGTGATATTGTGTACAGGAGACAAATAATATCTGCTGTTTCCTGTTTCTCTTTTTGTAAAGTTAGCCAATATTGATGATAAATCCCTAACCACATTATTTCATTAGGAGTTAGAATAGGAGGATAATTTATCATTTCTGCAACAACTACTAGCTGGAATATTCTATAAAGAGAAACCTTCTCTCATCACTATTAGGTTACCCTGAGGTACAATTTATTTATGAGAAATGAACTGAATGCTTGATTCATTCTTCTTATTTACCAGCTTTCAAAATAAGAATTTGATTTCCTTGCATTTTCCAAAGGTATCAATAGAAGTTTTCTTGTTTTACAGTATCAATCTGAGCTAAAAGATTGAAACATATTTACTGTGCATCAATTCATAATAGTTATTCTAATTCATACTCAAACTATATCTCTTTGACCAATGGAAATATCTTCAAACTGAGTCCCTTTTGACATAACCCAAAAGTCCTTGATACTTAAGTTCTAGTATGACAAGGTGTTCCAGCATCTTCTTGGAACTTTGTTCTAGTCCTAGAATCATTTTCCCAAAGAGCCCTGGAAAGAGTTTTTAAAATTTTTTTATTTTTATTTTTTGGTACTAGGGATTTAACCCAGAGGGGCTTTGCTACTGAGCTTTACTACTTCCCCATCCCTTTTTATATTGTATTTTGAGTCAGGGTCTTGCTAAGTTTCTTAGGTCTTCGCTAAATTGCTGAGGCTGGTTTTGAACTCACAATCATCCTGCCTCAGCTTCCCAAGCCGCTGGGATTACAGGTGTGCACCGCAGTGCCTGACTTTATATAGTTTCTAACTATTTTTTATTTTTATAACTTTTAAAAATTTTATTTATTCATTTTTTTAATGTGCTGAGGATTGAACCCAGTGCCTCACATGTGCTAAGCAAACACTGTATCACTGAGCTATGCCCTTTGCCCCTAACTATATTTTACCATTTTAAGAAATAGCATGTCTAAATGATTAATGATATACTTATAAATGATTTCTCTATTACTTAATATTTAAAATGAGCTAATCAATTGGCTCTTTTCTGGTCTGGTCCTTAAACCAGGATACTTCCTTCACCTGTCTCTAGGGTGGAGCTTGCAAATAATGAATAAAAAGGTGGCAGCAAGTATGGTATAAAACTTCTGGAGGGCAACGGGACAGTAGGAGGTGGTTGGTACAGACATATAGGTATGTATAGCCCCTAACACTTGTCAGACCCTAAGGATATTCTGCTTCTTAGAACTGTATTCCTCCCTCTCGTAGTCCCTAGACATTTAATTGCCAGCCAAGAGAATAAGGTAAGATAGTGGCAGCATGCTGAACAGAAGATTTTTGTTGGTTAAATATACTGGAAGTGACTCACTTATATGTACAAAAGACTGTAAAAGGAAAGCCACTATCTCCCAACGACCCCAAATTCCCTGTTTGGCTGGCTGAGATCATTGGACTGACTAGTGTTATAATGAATTAATCTACCTTACAAATAAACATAATTGGTATACATTTTGAAGTAAGTACTAAAGTGTTTCTTTATTTTTTAAATGTAATGCTTATAATTCTGATTGATATATCACACAATATGCTTCTTTCCCAGAATTTTTAAAAGCTATTTTTTTCTAAAACCCCTGGGCACAAGTTAGCAACTCTTTTCTTTAGGAAGAAAACCAAGTTATAATAACAGTTTTCAGAGGTAAGCCAGCAATGATTGTCATCATATATTTCCTTTAACAATTCATATGATCAGGTTCTATGAAATGAAGGTGCTATTGGCCAAAACTCTTTAAGTGAAATTAGTTGCCATCATAGTTTTATTTTAAAAAAACCCACATTCACCCTTCAAATTATAAGGAATCTGAAACATTAAATGCTTATGCATAATTCAGAGTGGGCTTGAAACTATGCAGTTTCTATATTCTGCTCTCATGACACTCATAGTCTATCAGACAAAAAGAGAAAACTGGTATAAATGCATTCCTAGGCAATTAATGTCCCTTTGTTTTTATTCATTTTTGTTAATCATGGGGAGAGGACAAATACGGTTACCAGATAAAATACAGGATGCCCACTTAAGTTTGAGTTTCAGATAAATAATTTTTAGTATAAGCATGCCTCAACTATTACATGGAATATTCTTATTCTAAAAATTGTTTTGTTATTTATCTAAAATCCAAATTTAACTGGGTGCATTAAATCTAGCAACTCTCTAGATGATTAGAGCATAATTGTGACTGATCTTTGAAAATTAAAAAGAACTACATGTTATATAATACAAAGCAACATTTCTCCAACTTTACTATGCATAAAAATTACCTCACTGAGAACCTGTGTTTTTAACAAGCTTCCAATTGATCAATTGATCTTGATGCTATTGTTTCATGGACTACTGCTTCTGCAAGGCTGTAGTGGACACCTGTTTTGGAGAGAAATTTTGTTTCATTTGTTCATTTGGTTGGTTGCCCAGCTTCTGAACTCTCTGATCTTGGAGAATTCACTGATTATATGAGTCTTGAAATTAAGAAAAGCCTGATTCTTATACTTAGAAACTGACAGAAGTTGTCAAGTACTTACTTTACCATCCACTCTTGCATCTGAATTTAGGTGTACAACCTTCCTTCCACTAGCCAAGAGCACTTGTATGACTTTGAGTAAGGAACTAGTAACACGAAGAAAGAAACAAGGACAGCAGTCAGTTCTTTCTTGAGACAGTGCAGTTATGACCAAATTGAGTTCTTAGAGCAGTAGTAGTGGCGCAGTGAAGAGTCCAGCATGTTCAGCAGCATCTAAATAGCAATTTTCTCAGAGGCTGCTTCTACACAATTTTGGGGCATCATTCTTGACTGTACAGCTTTAAACTTGGTTCTGAGCTTTTCATAATGACTCTGTGAACAGCTCAATTCCTTAGCTACTAAATCAGACAAGGATTGATTTTCGTTGCTTGAAACTCAAATCTTGAAGAAGCCAAAGGATCTGCCAGAAGCTCACTGGCTTCCACAGCCATGTCAGCTGGCAGCTCTGGTATGGGATGCTACATAGGTCACCACTCAGGATGCTCTCTGTCTTACAGAGCGAGGACAATTCTGACAGAGGGGCTACCTCTTCTAGGTACAAGAGTATCTATTTCTTGGCATATGTCTTCTTTGGGGATAAGTTTTCTGACAGTGACTTCTCTTAGCTTAATTGGAATAGATTTATATTGTAACTCCATCACTAGCTAGTTATGTGAGTTTGGGCAAATCAGCCTCTGTTAAGTTCCATTTCCTTGGCTGTTAAAGGGAGTTGAAACTACATGTTTCTATTACTGCATTTGTTCACATTACATTGTAATTATTTTAATTTTCTTATAACTTCATTGGGGCATAATTTACACATCTTAAAATTCAACAATTTCAAGTATATAATTCAATGAGTTTTAGTCAACTTATCAAGTCATACAGCCATCATCATAATACAGTTTTAAAAGCATTTCACCACCCCAACAGGATCCTTCATGACCATTTATAGTTAATCCCTGTATCCACCCCTGGCCCAGGCAACCACCACTAATTTCTGTCAACATAGATTTGCTTTATCTAAATGTTTCATAAAAACAGAATTATACCATTATGATTATTTGTTATATTATCTTTTTCTGCTATACAGTGAGTTTCCTAATGGCCTATATCTACAATCTATAGCACAGAGTTCTGTACATAATTAAATGCTCAAGGAAAAAACAACACTGATACTTATGAAGATTAAATAAATCCATTTCGCCCTTGATACTCAAAGTGTGGTCCCTAGCATTAGCATTACCCAGGAGGTGGTTAGAAATCTAGTCTTAGGGCCCACCCCAGGCTTAATGAATTAGAATCTGAATTTTCACAAGGTCCTCGGGCAATTCACATTCACCTTAAACTCCGAGAAGTGTTGCTCTAGGTCATAAGTACCATAAGGGCAGGGATTATGTGTGGCACATAGTACCTACATAGTAGTATTTGTTGTATGAATAAATGAATGGCAATACATATAAAAGCATAAGCCCTATATATACAGGATTGGCAAAGAACAGATGTATGCATTTTTGGCTTAATTATAAAATCTGTTAGAGAAACAGTTTGGACTGACACTTTATAATACCAGTTTATATGATAAAGCAAGTATATTTATTTTTCTTACAGCTGAGTGACAATTCCATGAGGAGACCCAGTTTTAGATTAAAAAATATATAATGGCCCTTGAACTGAAATGAACTTTATAGTGAATTTATTAGCATGACAGTTAATTATGGAACTTCTTACTTCTAAAGATTGACACAATTTATTGCAGTTCCATTTTCTATAAGAGATAAGACTTTGATCAACAGCTAAAAAGCCAATGTCAGACTTAAAGAGACAGGATTGGTAGATGTAGTAGAGTTAGCATTAACCTCTAACAAGGAAAACCCATCTAGTTTTCCACTTACAGTCTTATGGTTTGAAATGCTTTAATTTATTCATTCAATCAATCTTCAAATCATCAAACATTTATCATATTTGTCACTATTTGACAAGTGCTGTGCCAGGGCTTTCTGATAGATTGCCAGGTATAATATTCTTGAGGAGTTTCATATCAATACAATGATGATAGCATTTTAACTACAGGGGCTTACAAAAGACTTTTCATGCTCTGCAAATTCATGAATGTTAAATTCTTTAAAATGCTATTACACTATTCATTATATATTTAACAAATTTGTGTAAAAGGGTAAAACTTTATTTTCCAGATAAATCCAGGCTATGTAGCAAACATAGAATGGGGATTGTTTTATTTAGGGTTGCTCTCTGGAACATTATAGAGGCATCCTGGTAATTTTCCTTTTGCAACTCCAGATCCATTTTTCACTCTATTTGTTTTGCTTTATACTGGAAGCAGGACTGTACAGACTGTACCGCCCAAGTTCTGTTTTCTAGTTGAGTTTGGCGAATGGGAGATACCAGGAGAAGTTTGGAGGGTGGAAGGAAGAGGATACATGTTTATCCCCTGGTCCTTTGCCAGGCCATGTTTTGGTAATGGTTGCATTTCTCTGATATCACAGCCCTTGTCAGGCATCCTCTCCTAAGCTACAACTTTTACTGGGTCCCACTAAAAGCTCCCTTCCCTTCTCCTTCAGGCCTCCCATTGTTGCCAGTCCTTAACTGCTTCACCATTCCTTCTTGGTTCCTTTAACCCTTCACATACCTCTGTAAATCATCTCCTTTATTAAGCTTAATCTTCCTTAAGTGTGCCATAGCACAAGAAAAGGCCATCAATCAGCCAGTATCTAAGGACTGCTTGTTGGGTTGGCACTGTATAATACATGATCTTGCTCCCTTAGATACTTACAGTTCAGTGAAGGAGATAAAACCAACACATGTGAAGCAATTAGAAAACACTCACAGTGGTATCTAATGAAAGACATCTGGGGGTTTTATGCCACTGAGTATCCATTTGCCCTTCTTCTAATAACCATACTTCGACTTGCCTCTTCTACTATACTCGTCAATGTCTTTTAGGTGGAGTGGATTCCACTCTCAGCAACATGAGTAATCATGTGAATCAGGTCCAACCTACTGGATTTTTCTGGCCACGTGTCCTAATCAGAGCCAGTGAAATGTAAGACTATTTCTGGCCCCTGTGGGGAAGAGGCATGCACTTTTCCACTGAGATTGCTAACAGAAAGAATTATGTGAACTGGAGCTGCCAAGAGTCACCATATGGAGACTGAGAATGAAGCCAACTCAGAAGATAGAGCCAAGAGATGAAGGGGAATAAAATTCTACTGACATTGCTTAAGCCCTTGGAGCAAGCTATGACTCAAACTAAATATATCACTAGTTTTTTTAGTTATGTGAGCCAACAGCCAAGATAGTCTTTTCTTTTTAATATTTAAAATTTCTTTTATTTTTACATAAGCCAATTTCAGTTGCTTCCTTTTGTCACCCACCACTAAAATAGCTCTAACAATTCATATATTAGTGCCAAGAGTGAGGATTATGTTGGTACCAGAAGTGCGGGTATTAGCATTTTGGTGATCCAAAAATGCTGAATCAGGTAATTCAGATAAGGCCTCATCCATACTGCACTGTGAATTGAATAGAAAAGCAATAAGTTAAAATAGTACCTACTAAATACTAGGATTCAGAACATGTGCCTATCAAAGAGCTTGTTATTTAAAGGTCAGGTTCTGGAATAGATGAACTATTACTTGGTAGTTTTTAGTAATGTCCTATCATAGTCAACTTTAGGATTGAACTTGATTTATCTAAGGCAGAAAAGCAAAGATACCACTTTGTTATGAGGGACAATTTTTGCTTATAGGCTATAATGAAAATGATGAAACTTCAATAATCACCAAGGCCTGTTGCTAAAAACCAAAAATACCTGTTGGACTCTTCAAAGACTGCAACTTTAGAAATCCTCTGGCTAAATTGGTCACAATGGTACTTGCCTATAATCCCAGCTATTCAGGAGGCTGAGGCAGGAGAATCATAAGTTCAAAGCCAGCAAGACCTGTCTCAAGTTACAAGTTTTTTAAAAGGCTGGGTGTGTAGCTTAGTGCTAGAGCACTCCTACCTTTAATCCCCAGTATGGGGGTGGGGAAGGAGAAAACCGCTGACATTGGAATTTCTCCCCCATGGAATTGGCTAGATGCAAATTGACAGGTAGTTTAATATTGTGAAAGATGCACTAAGTCTAGAGAACAAGGAATAGGTTACTCACCTTTAGCATAACTGCCATAACAGGTAACTCAGATGTCTGGCTTAACACAACAGATGTATGTTTCTCACTTTTGCAAAGTCCAGTACCAGAGCTCCCAGTCAGCGGGCAGTCTTCCAGAAAGTCATTTGGCTGTCCAGGCTCCTTTTCATCTTATGGCTCTGCTACTGTCAAGGGTGTTAGAGACCATTTAATGCAGCCAGATAAGAAAAAGACTGGTAAAGGCTTACCTGAATCTCAAGCACATTTGCTAAAAGTGATACACAACACTTCAACTCATATTCCAATGAAGATAGCCACATAGTTTTACCAAGATTAAAGACTGGGAAACGTAGTCCCTTCCTAGGAACTACTTTCTAGCAACAACTCTACAAACAGAAGGGCATCACAGCCATTTGGTGGTAAAAGCTAGTTATCTTTGCCATAACAAATGATTTTTTTCAGTTGCCACGGATGAAGAAAAAGAATGCTGAACAGGTGTGGTCCTTAATTGGTTATCCTCCCCATTGTCCATCACAGATGTGGCCAGGTAGGAACAATAGGCATGAGGTCCTCCAAGAACAGAACATATGGCAGAAAGACTGGTTGATCGAAGAACTCTCTCTTCTCTCATGCTAGGAAGCCTTTGCTCTTCCTGTCTAGCAAGATATGATATATGCTATGAATTAGAGACCACTGTGTGTTCACCATTATTCATTTTCCCAAATATGAGTTTTCACTGCAGTTGTCATTTCCTTTCCTGCCATTTTATATTAAGTAGTTTTTAGGTAATTTTATCATGTATCCTTAAGTTACTAGACCATGAAGAATTATATTATGTTACAATGGGAAGGATATGTATCACCTGCTATCCTGGACCTCAAGTTATCTATGGTACCTAGATGTGAGTACATTTTTTTGGTGGCAGAAATTCCTGCTATGGTTTGGATATGGTTTGAGTGTTCCCAAAAAATTATGTCTTGGAAGTGTGGTCCCCAGGGTGGCAGTATTGGGAGATGCTTTGGAACTTATAAAAGGTGGGGCCTAGCAGGAGATTCTTTTGGCAACTGAGGATATACCCTTGAAAGGGATTAAGGTATTTCTTGTGGGACCTTAGTTTGTTTCCTCAAAAGGATTGTTATAAAACCCTAAGCCTGGCCCCATCAAACTTCTCTCTGGCTTCCTGTATTAAGATGGATCACTTATTCCTGCACAAGCTCCTCCAATTGCTATCAGCCATGAAGTGACACAGCTGAGAGGGCCCTCAACAGAACTCAGCTGATGCAGGCACCGTGCCCTCAACCCTCCAAAACTGTGAGCTAAAGAAACCTCTTCTTTATAGTTAGTTGTCTCAGGTATTTCATTGAAGTAACACAAAAGCTAACTAATACAATTTCCTTCTCTGGCTAAGACAATTTAAGTTGGATGTTATGTCATTTGTAATTAATAGATCCTTACTGAATCAAATAATGTTATGTGAGGGTAGTGAATCCATGAACAAACATACGCAGGAATAAAAAAATAAGAACGTACTTATGGGACAGACCTAATTGAAACTGAAGCTGTAGAGTGAGGAGTGGTTCACAGGGTAGAAGAAAACTAGGTAAAAGTTTGAATATCAGTCACAAGAGTTTAGATTTCATGGAAAAGAAAATATAGGTACTAGGGTTGTGGCTCAGTGGCAGAGCGCTTGTCCAGCAAGTGTGAGGCACTGGGTTCGATCCTCAGCACCACATAAAAATAAACAAATAAAATAAAGGCATGCTGTCCATCTATAACGACAAAAAAATTTAAAAATATATATAACCATGAAGCTATCTAGGCATTTAGGAATGTGCTAGAAGTGAAGGTTTGGAACAATTATTCTGGCAGGTTAGATTGGCACAGAGGGAAAAAGAAGTCAGAAAGACCATATAGAGACTATTGAACTAATCCTGGCTGGCAACATTCAAGGGCTTAGAGACCATGAAGTAGAGAAAGGAAGGGATTTGACATGAGGCACTTCAAAGGATAAATCAAAGCTTTTGACAACTGGCTGGGTAAAAGGAATAATGAGTCAACAATGACATCTGAGTACTCCAGTGTGGGTGGCAGAGAACAATGGTACCAATGAGAAAGAAGGGAAATGATTTTTGGAAAGACAGCAAGGTTGTTTTGGGACCTACTGAAATCAGGGAGATGGTAGAATATCCAATGAGAAAAACTGATTAATAGTTAAACATTGAGAGTATACAACTTGGAACAAAGGTGACATTAAAGTTAAGGGTTTGCACAGAAGCAGTAGTTGATAAATGCCAGAAAAGTAGAAACTAATACTTACTGTTAGAGACAAGGAAGAAAAAGATGGCATCTGAATAAAATGGATCTAGTGCCCCTATAGGGACACAGGGAAGAAATCCAGAACACTTTAGTACATAAAATGCTTAGAGAAAAGTTTTAAATGATTATCAAAAGCAAATGCTAAGCCCACACACATCATGGTCTCTATGGCCTTAGACCCATCAGCCCACTTTCAACCTCATTCCTATTCTTGCTCACTGCATAGCATTCACATTGGCCTACATTCTGCTTTAATTTATACTCACCAAACTTTGACTTGAGTCTTTGAATTTGCTCTTCCCTCTGCCTGGGAAGTACCCTCTGCACACATTTGTGTAGCTCTCTACCTCCTCCAGAAATCTGTGTAAACATAGCCTCCTCAGAGGGGCTGGGGTGGTAGGTCAGTGGTAGAGCACTTGCCTAGCATGCGTGAGGCACTGGGTTCGATTCTCAGCACCACATACAAACACATAAAATAAAGGTCTATCAACAACTAAAAAAAATTAAGAAAAAAAAAACAGCCTCCTCAGAGAGGCCTTCTTATATCAACTTATCTAAAATATAAAATAATACACCATTCCCACCTGCATTCTTCAGTCCTTCTACTTGGTCTTATTTATGTATTTAATGGTACTGGGGCTTGAATCCAGGGGTGCTTTACCACTGAGTTATATTCCCAGTCCTTTAAATTTTTTTTTTTCTTTTTAACAAATTTGAGACAGGACCTTACTAAATTGCTGAGGTTGGGCTCAAATTTGTGATCTTCCTGCCTCAGCCTCCTGAGTCAGTGGGATTACAATTGTGTGCCACTAAACTCTGTGGCCTTATTTTGTTCATAACATTTAGCACTACGTGATACTGTATTGTGTATCTGTTTGTAAATGTATTATCAATATCCCTCTCTGGACCAACTGTAATGATGTCCCAGTGAAGGCTTTGCTTTATTCACTGATGTATCCCTGATAAATAGAACAGAGGCTAGCACATAGAAAACCCTCAATAAAACAAATGAGCTGCAGTAAATGAGATGAAAAGAAAAAACATCATGAGAGGGTTGAGTTAAAGTCACTTAAAATTCCTCTAATATTCCTATCATTTCAGCTAAGGGGGGTAAAAAAACTGCTTAAGGCTCCCACTGTGATCTATATTCTCAGGAGAAACAGAATTTAGGGAAGTTTGCCACTGCTAAAGCAAGAACTTGAGATACTTTCCTGGATGATTCTGGTAAGAATGCTGTACTCTCCTGAGTTACTTCGTTAATACGAGAAATCCCCAATTCCAGATTTGAAGCTTTCTTTGTTCACTTCAGCTCTTCATAGAGCTTTGAGAGAAAAACTGAAGGATGTCTGAAAGATTCCAGGCTCCCAAACTATTGGTCTTCTCCTGCATCAGCAACCAGATGAATTTCAGAGAGAGTATGACAATTTAGAAGCAAGAATCACACGCCAGACGAAAAAGGGCACCAGGGGTATCTCTGTTAATCCTTCTCTACTACCCAGCTTTCTGCAGAGGCCGGGAGACAACGACGCACACTCAGGGAAAGCGGCGTTTTCGCCGTTTCCCTCGCAGACGGCCACTCCCAGACCTCTCCCCTCCTCCCACCCGCCCCTCCCAAGCTGCAGGCTCAGCTGCCGGTTTCCGCTGATCACGGCTGGAGGGAGCCCGGAATCCAATTACTTTTCCCTGGGGAGCGCAATCCACCCAACTGGCCCAGAAGAGAGGAGCCGCAGAGGCCCGCCCTGCTCCGCCCGCCCCCACTTCCCGCCGCCCGAGTCTAAGGCCCGACAGCTGGGCTGGGCGAGCAGAGTCGTAGAGGGGCGTGCGGTACAGACGCCGGGACTATTTGTCCTTCCGCGCGCTGCCCGGCCGGGCAAGAGGTCTGAGGCGCTGCGAACCCGCGCCGACGTCGGTCGGGCTGAGTGGCAGGAGATTAGCTAAGGGCTTCCCCCGCCGCGCGCCCCCAGCCAATCGGCTCCGCGGGCGGGGCTCAACGGATGCGCATCCGCACATTCCAGAATCCACACCTTGCACTCGCAGCTTCGAGTCCTGCGCTCCCCTGACAACCGTACTGTCCCGCACTCGCGGCTTTCCTTCCTGCTTTTTCCAGGGCTGGACCTGGACCCTGTCCCCTGAGCCCCATGCTGCTGCTCTCTAAAGTGAAAGTGAAATGGGGGAAAGATGGTCAAGTGTTTTGTAGGAGAAGGGCAAGGTTTACACGACTGTTACCACCATCCTTAGGCTGTATGTAGAGTGAAGCTATGGAGATGTGTCTTTGAAGAGGAAAACACGAGGACTTCTTTTCTGGTTCTTTAGAGGATGGGTGGGGAATTCTTTGAATGTTCTCTAGTAAGAGGATCTTATGTGGGTGGATTTCTCACTTGGTTTAAGCATTGACCAGAGAGCATTTGATACATCCTTTTCTTCAACTGTGAGGAGGAGGGAAAAAAGGAACGCTTTCTCTTCACATTGTTGGATTTATGGAGCCACAACTGACATACACGCTTGAAGGAAAACATCATTATTATTATTATTATTATTATTATTATTATTATTATTATTATTATTATTCTGCCTTATTTTCTCTTCTGAATTACATTCTCCTGAGACTGTAGTTGACCCTTAGGCCCATGGTGTTCGTGAATGTGATTGACATGCGTGATTAGCAGGCTAGTGAGAGAGAACCAGGGAAATTGCTATCAAAACAATTACATACAGGGACTTCAGAACAAAGGCTTGATTGCCCTGGGGATTTAGGGACCATCCCAGCTCTGACACGATGCCCTCTGGGATGGTGGCCAAGTCAGATCATCTCTTTGTGTCTTGTTTCTTTCTAGCAAATTAAATAAAACTATTCTTACCACTCCCTGTCTCTCAAAGTGTGTTATAAAAATAAACTTAGATAATTGAGTGAAAATATTGAAGGTTTAGTTTTTAGGGGGAGAAAGACTCTGAAGGGAAGAGTCTGAAAAAGAAAACCTTTTGACCTTCCTCCTATAATCTGATCATTTCAATTAAATTCAAAGCACGTGTGTTTAGACTTAACTATATGCAGAGTTCTGTATTGGGTGCTGTGTGCTGTTTATAAGAGATATAATCTAGTAAATTCCAGCTAGCTGCTTTCTCAGACCCTCAGCCACTCCAGCATCAGTTCCCATCACTAAATTCTGGCCATTTTCCTTCTATGTCTACAGCATTTCTGCTCAAGAGCTGGGCAGCTTTGCTAGATAAGGTACAGAATGATACTGTGGTCCATGGTCTCAATTGGTGACTTGGAGATCTGATGTGTGAAACTAATGAGGCAAGGCCCCAGTGCCTGTTTCCTAGAGTGTCTGAGCAACTCTTTGGGATGGACTAAATCCTTAGGGAAGAAAACCAAACACACTGAGCTGGAATCAGGAACAAAGACTCTTTGAAAGGGAGAAGCGCATTTGTGACCAGTCCTGTGTCTCCTTGTCCTGGCTTGAGTCTAGTAGGAGCTGGGAACAAGAAAGAAGACTAAAGGAGGCTCCAAGGAAAACCAAAATATCCATTTCAAATGTCTTAAACCCATATTTCATAACAAGTGCTTATGTCTCCTATTTTAGTCAAAAAGATCAAGGTACCAACAAAAGTACAAGCAACAGAAAAACCTTACTGGAGGTGTGGCTTTTGAAAAAAGGAATTTATCATTTCATGTCATAAAATCAGTTTTGTGGAAGTCAGTCCCACTATTGGTCAAACAGGTGAGTCAAGAATGCTGTGCAGGACCTAAGTGATTTCTTCCTTCTGGTCTGCTATCCTCAGATGATGATAATCTCTCCTGTCATCTCCCATCATGGCTGTATTACTTCAACACTTCTTGGCATCAAATGGAGTCAGGTATTCAGCAAAGAAGAAGGATACAATCTTGCACTTCTTTTTTTCTCATAGATAGGGAAGTACACCCTTTCTGGAGTCCTGTTGGACAGAACTGTGGCACATACCCATTATAAACGTATTATTTATAACAGGAACCATGCCAATAATCTATTCCTTGTGCTGAGGAGAGAAATCAACATTCGGGACAGTATAATCCAAACAGCATTACATTTTGTCAGGAAAAGAAAGAAGGAAAAGGAAAAGTAGGTCTGGCTTATGCCCTACAGGCTTTTTCATTTTTCCTTGCCTCTAAATGTTTGTTTCTATTCTCCATCACTTCTAAGTAGTTCTGTTTTCAGCCATATTCTTTCTTTACTTTCTCAATGGAGGAGTAACCCAACTCCATTTCAAGACCTGGTCCTTCATCCATCTACTTACCTGAAACCTTGCTCTTGTTCTTCCACCTAATGGTGGTTCCTAAACCACATGCGTGCTGTTCTGTTTGGCCCACATGCTGTTCTGCTTGGCCCTCCATTAGGAAGAATCAGAAGAACTTAAGCCCCGTTTATTGTTCTAGGAATGCCAGACTGAAAGATGCAAGAACACATCCAGAGGGGCTGGGATTGTGGCTCAGCGGTAGAGCACTTGCCTCGCATGCGTGAGGCCCTGGGTTCGATCCTCAGCACCACATACAAAGCAATAAAATAAAGACATTGTGTCCATCAACAACTAAAAAAAATCTTTAAAAAAAAAAAAAAAGAACACATCCAGATCCTATTGAATGGGGAGGCAGGACCAAGGGCATGTTTTATCCTTTGTTACCTTAGTTCTACACCTGTAGGTTCTCTGTCTTAGCAGTGTGGGAGTGCCATGTGGTATCGTTAGCTGGGGAGCTGTTTCCATTTTACACTCTCGCTTCCTACCAGTCCCTAATCCTTGGGGAATGAGTCCCACCCTATTTTTCTGAGTGGCATCCTGGAGGAATGATAATGGCTGATAATGGCTTGGCTTGAACCTGAAACATGTTCCATTTCTTTCCTATATTCATATTCATTTATTTTTTATTAAACAAAAATTAAATATTGACTCCCTTCCCAGTATTATACCATATGCTAGGGAGACTGGTGAATAAACCAGAGTGGAGCTTAGATTCTGGTGGAGGAATTTTGTCTTTCCATAAACTTCACTCAAAATTCAGGGTTATCTTATAGAGTCTACAAAATAAATAAAAATTAAAAGTGTTAGGTCAGGGGCTGGGATTGTAGCTCAGCGGTAGAGCACTTGCCTCGCATGCGTGAGGCCCTGGGTTCGATCCTCAGCACCACATACAAGGCAATAAAATAAAGACATTGTGTCCATCTACAACTAAAAAAAAAATTTAAAAAAAAGTGTTAGGTCAGAGACAGACGTGGAGAACAGCCGCCCGTTAGCTGTCTCGCTCCCACCGCGCCCGGCCCCTGGGGCACTTTCCGAAAGTTCCTCGGTCGCTCACTCTCCCCTTCCCCCCTAGTCCACCGCCACCGCCTCAAGCAACGCAGTCAGTCACGCGCCCCAACCAAGTACACATGCGCTGAACACGCCAACATGGCAGCCTCCAGTAGCTCTTACAAAAAGAACAGCGAACCTCCAACATGAAAGCTGCCATGACTCCCGGCTCATCCCAGAAGGGCTCTGACCTCACCAGCCTCACCTAACCAATCTCAGAGGACACTGGACTCTAGACCAACACCTCTTCCTGCCCCAGGCCCTTCCCTTCCTGCCTCAAGCCTTCCTTTTCCAGATGGAAGGACCCTTTGAATTCTGTATGGCACGAGGCTCCAGCACCATTTTCTGCCCGGTCAAGCCTGGTGACTGGGCGGGGGGTGGCCCGGGAGCATCCTTCCCAGAATAAAGCCTGTTCTGGTCCTGTTTTACTTCCATCTGGTCGTTTGGCTTTACAAATTGGTGCGCGAAACCCGGGAGAGTTTTTGAACCTCCCCCTGCACGGGGGTAGAGGCAAACTCTCCGAACCAGACCGGGAGCCGCTCTCCGCCCTCCGGATCGACGAAAGTGAGGTACGTTTCCCTCAACCCGTTTCCCCTGACTCCCCAGCTTCATTCCCATCCGCACCAGGGGTCTACCTATAAGTCACACGTGTGCATAGACCCCTGCCTGAGGCCACAGGAATTGGAGAGACGTCTCCAGTCCTTGTGAGCCATCCGATTCTGTTTGGGCCCCGAGGAGTTTACAAGGACACTTGAGCTTGCCCCCCCCCATTTTCTGGTGGACTCAAACGGATTTTGGGACGCCTTTTTCCATTCTCGCCCACTTCCGTGAACGCTGAGGAGTCATGAGAAACAGCAGTTCTTCTCCAGACCTCACAACTCCTTTGGGCTGTCTGTATTGCAATTTTGAGGAACTAGGGTTTGCTGAGGACCTACGCCGTGAGCGTCTGGTCCTCCTTTCCACTGAAGTCTGGCCTCAGTATGGCTTAGACAATGGATCAAAATGGCTTCCAGAGGGAACTTTTGATTTTCAAATCCTCACTGATTTGGCTAATTTTTGTCACCGGACAAGGAGATGGACAGAGACTCCTTATGTTCAGGCTTTTGGGGAAGTACGTTCTCACTCCAACCTTTGTTCCACCTGTTCTGTCCTTCAAGTTATCCTTGCTGGAGAAAATCCCACACCCCCTTCCCAATGTTTTTACCTATCTTCTTCCTCTTTCACTGATCCACCTGAGCTGCTCTCAGCCCCACCTGTCCGCCATCCCCCTCCTCCTGGGAACCCACCCCCTCCAATGGATCCCTTCACTCACCCACTCCCCTCTTCCCCTGTTAATGCTCACACCCTTTCCCACCAGGCTCCCTTGTCAGCTGACCCTAAGCTTCTCTGTCCCCTCAGGGAAGTGGCAGGCGCTGAGGGAATTATTCAAGTTCATGCTCCATTTTCACTTCAGGACCTCTCCCAGATTCAAGAGCGCCTTGGGTCCTTCTCTGCTGACTGTTCTACTTACATTAAGGGATTCCGCTCTCTCTCTCAGACTTATAATCTTACCTGGCATGATGTCTATGTTATTCTCTCTGCCACTCTTACCCCCGATGAACGCTCTCGCATCCAGTAGGCTGCTCGGGACCATGCTGATCAAGTTCGTTTAACAGACATAACTCTTCCTACAGGTGAAGCTGCTATTCCCCTAACTGAACCCAACTGGAATTATCAAGACAGCCAGCAGGGGCGCCGTCACTGCGCCCGCATGATCCAATATCTAATAGCAGGCATGCAGGCAGTGTCTAATAAAGTGGTTAATTTTGATAAGCTCAGAGAAATCACCCAGAATCCCAATGAAAATCCAGCTCTATTTCTCAACCGCCTTACAGAGGCTCTTACCAAATATACTAAGCTGGATCCTGAGTCTCCCTCTGGGGCTACAGTGCTAGCAACCCATTTCATCACCCAATCGGCCCACGACATTAGAAAAA
>PVHX01004042.1:116403-132576 GCA_004024805.1 Geosciurus inauris
CGCTTGCCTAGCATGCATGAGGCACTGGGTTCGATTCTCAGCACCACATATAAATAAATGAATAAAATAAAAGGTCCATTGACAACTAAAAAATATTTAAAAAAAAAAAAAAAAAGAGCTTTAAGAGGGAACCTGCAATCCCCTCCACCAGGGGCTTGCTTCAAATGCAGACGTGAGGGTCACTGGGCCCGCCAGTGCCCAAACCCATGAACCCCTCCTAGGCTGTGCCCCACGTGTGAGCAGACAGGACATTGGAAAAATGACTGCCCCATGGCTGGCCCTTCCTTGACACCTCTATGTGGGGGTGTGACCAACCAGGCAGCTCTCTCTCCTGAACTCTTGGGGTTCACAGAGGACTGAAGCAGCCCAGACTTGGAGACCCCCATCACCCTCGCCAAGCCCAGGGTAATGCTCCAGGTAGCAGGTAAGTCCATAACTCTTCTTGTGGACACGGGGGCTACCTATTCTGTTTTGCCTGCCCACTTTGGGCCTTTGTTTCCTTCCCAGGTCTCAGTTATGGGGATTGATGGCCAACCATCCTCCCCAAACCAAACTGCTAGGCTGGCCTGTGCCCTAGAGGGACATCCTTTTACACACTCCTTTCTGGTTATTCTGTCCGGTCCAATTCCTCTCCTAGACAGGGACATTCTCCAATTATAAGGGGCCACTCTCCAATTGCATCCCCAAAATGCCACTGCCCAGTATCTCTTACCTCTAATCTGTACTCTTTCTAATGACCTGACAGCACCCACTACACCATTACCCCCAGACCTAGTTGATCCCCAAGCCTGGGACACCTCCAAGCCAGTCATAGCCTCTCGCCACAAGCCAGCCCGTATTCAGTTAAAGCCGCACACTAAATATCCTTCGCGTCCCCAATTTCCCATCTCCAAAACCCACAGGGAGGGACTTAAACCCATCATAGACAGTCTACTTGCCCAGGGATTCCTCATCCCTACTGACTCTCCATGCAACACTCCCATATTGCCAGTACGTAAGTCCTTAGGAGCCTATTGCTTGGTTCAGGACCTCTGCCTAATTAATGATGCAGTTATTCCCATTCACCCAGTGGTTCCCAACCCTTATACTCTCCTCTCTCATATCCCCCCTTCAACCACCCACTTTACTGTCCTAGATCTTAAAGATGCCTTCTTTACAGTGCCCCTGCACCCTCGTATTACCTCTTTTGTCTTCACATGGGAAGACCCTACCTCTTTAAGGTCCCAACAGCTAACATGGACAGTTCTACCCCAAGGTTTCAAAGACAATCCCCACCTCTTTGGGCAAGCTTTGGCACAAGATTTAACTGCTTGTGACTTGGGGGATAGCACCCTTCTTCAGTATGTGGATGACCTTCTCCTATGCAGCCCATCCCCCGAGACTTCCCAGGCAGACACTGCTCAGCTTCTTAATTTCCTGGGGTCACAGGGCTATCGAGTCTCTCTGACTAAACCCAACTCACTGCTACCTCAGTCACCTACTTAGGTATTCTCCTCACTCCAACCTCTAAAGTTCTGACGACTGAATGAATTCAAGCTCTCCAGGACCTACAGCCGCCTGAAACAGCGAATTACATCCATTCATTCCTGGGTCTGGTCGGCTTTTTCAGGCATTGGGTCCCCATCTTTGCACTTTTGGCTAAGCCCTTATACCAGGCAGCTAAGGAGACCCCTCATGGGCCTCTCATTTCTCCTACCTCAGTAGCCAATGCCTTTTATAAGCTCAGGGATGCCTCATATCCTCTCCCACTCTCTCTCTCCCTAACCCTAATCATCCTTTCCACCTTTTTATGGATGAAAGGCAGGGTATTGCCACTGGCCTCCTCACTCAACCGATTGGACCTTCCTACAAGCCAGTGGCATACCTCTATAAGCAGCTGGATGCTACAGCTCGTGGATGGCTGCCATGCCTTCGGGCACTGGCAGCAGCAGCAGAGCTTACTAAGGAAGCCCTCAAGCTTACCTTGCTCCAACCAGTAACTGTATTTTCTACCCATAGGCTACAGGACTTCTTAAGTCGCAAAGCTCTCCCACTTCTAAGCCCTTCGAGAATTCAAGAATTTCACCTTCTCTTTATAGAGAATCCCAACATTACCCTCTGTCATTCTTCTTCCCTCAATCCTGCCACACTCCTCCCACTATCCTCTCCCCCTTCAGATGCTAATCATTCCTGTCCGCAGATGTTGGAGGCCCTGCGATTGCCTCACGAAGACTTCTTTGACTATCCACTCTCCACACTGACTTAACCCTTTTTGTGGATGGCAATTCCACGATGGGTCATGATGGATTCTGCAGAGCTGCATATGCAGTAGTCACCACTGCCTCAGTCTTAGAAGCTAGCTACCTTCCTGAAGGAACCACCGTGCAAAAGGCTGAACTTTTTGCACTCATCAGAGCTCTCACCCTATCCAAAGATAAGCAAGTTAACATTTACACAGACTCCAAATATGCTTTCCTAATTGCTCATTCTCATGTAGCTATTTGGAAGGAGCGTGGATTCTTGACCACAAAAGGGTCACCAGTGGTCAATGCCTGTCTAATTTCCAAACACTTAGAGGCACTACAACTGCCCTCACGAGTGGCTATCATACACTGCAGAGGACATCAGAATTCCTCTGACCCCATAGCTATGGGCAACAAGGCAGACTCTATAGCATGAGAATTAACAGCCAAGTCCTTGATAGCACCTATCCTATTTCTGTCCACTGCTACTAAACCCAATTATATCCCACAGGAACAATAGGACCTGATAACGCAAGGTGGTCAGCTCGGGGAAGATGGCTGGATCTTCCTGGGGGATCAAATTGCCCTGCCCAAACAGCAAGCTTACAGTTTATTGACGGACATTCATAACTCTTCATATTGGCCCCAAACCCCTTTTTCAGTTTTTACAACCTCTCTTCTACTTCCCAGGAATAAGAACTACTCTCCAGCAGGTCCACTCTGCTTGTTCCATCTGCTCTATTGTGTCCCCACAAGGAGGCATCAAACTCAAACTCCCCACGCACCAGATGAGAAGTCACCAACTGGGTGAAGACTGGCAGATTGACTTCACTCATATGCCTAGGCACAAAAAGCTTCGCTACCTATTCACTATGGTTGACACTTTTTCAGGTTGGATAGAAGCCTTCCCTACCTCCAGGGAAACTGCTGACACTGTTGCCTCCATCCTTGTTGAGCAGATTATTCCCAGATTCGGACTTCCTGTCTCCATCCAGTCAGACAACGGTCCAGCCTTCACTTCTCAGGTTGTTCAACTAGTCTCCAGGGACCTGAACATCACTTGGAAACTCCACATCCCCTACTGACCCCAGTCCTTGGGTAAGGTTGAAAGTGCTCATGGCATCCTCAAGGATCACCGCACTAAACTGGCCATTGAACTCAAGCTCTCCTGGCCCAATCTCCTGCCATTGGCCCTCACTCGAATTAGGGCAGCCCCTAGAGCCCCCTCTGGCCTTAGCCCTTTTGAGTTGCTCTATGGACGCCCTTTCCTAATCAACCAAAATTTCCCAACCAATCCCCCTCCCCTTGTGTCCTATCTGCCATATCTCACCCTCTTACACAAGCTTTTAAGGGAACACGCAGACCGCTGCCTTCCTGCGCCATCTACATCCTCAAACGCAGCACATCTGTGGACTGACTCAGATCCTCTTCAACCAGGTGACAGTCTTACTTCGAGAGCTGCATCCTCAATCGTTGGAGCCCCACTGGATGGGACCCCATACAGTCATACTTACCACGCCAACAGCAGCCAAACTTCTAGGCCACACCCCATGGTACCATGTCTCCCGCCTCAAAAAGGCACCTACCCCCAATGCCCAGCCTTGGACTTCCACCATGCTGGGGCCCACCAAACTCAAAGTTTCTCAACAACCCTCCTCTGCTAATCAGTAATCTCTCAAGCCTCTGTTCCTACACCCAGGTGGCGCCTCTGCATTCAAGCAGCATGACTGACAACCAGATGCTTCCAGCCCCACGTCTGCCTCCCTGCCTGACCAACACCCGAGCCATTTCCCCCTCTTGACACCCCCAATCCCGCACGAAGCAGCCAGACCGAATCTACTGTCCTATATCATCAAAAAGGCTGGGATGTTAGGTCAGAAACAGACCCAGAGAATAGCTGCCCTGCCTGTCAGCTGTCTTGCGCCCGCGGTGCAGCCCTGCCGGGCACCCGGCCCCTGGGGCACTTTCCGAAAGTTCCTTGCTCACTCGCTCTCCCCTTTCCCCCCTTGTCCGCTGCCACCACCGCCCCGACCACAGTACACATGCACTGAACACACCAACATGGCAGCCTCCTGTAGCCCTTACGGAAAGAACAGCGAACCTCCGACGTGAAAACCGCCATGACTCCCGGCTCATCCTGGAAGGACTCTGACCTCACCAGCCTCACCTAACCAATCTCAGAGGACACTGGACTCTAGACCAACACCTCTTCCTGCCCCAGGCCCTTCCCTTCCTGCCTCGAGCCTTCCTTTTCCAGATGGAAGGACCCTTTAAATTCTGTATGGCACGAGGCTCCAGCGCCATTTTCTGTCCGGTCAAGCCTGGTGACTGGGTGGGGGGGTGGCCCGGGAGTGTTCTTCCCAGAATAAAGCCTGTTCAGGTCCTGTTTTACTTCCATCTGGTTGTTTGGCTTTATAAAAAGCACTTCCAAGTCATTAACTTTATGCAGCATTACCTCTGTGCCCATGTTTTAATTCTTCACAACTACCATTATTAAATTATTAAGTATAAATTATTTTGATATTTACCCAGCTCATAACACATCACATCTTTTCACTGAGGCCATTGTTTCAGACAATTGCAGTTTCCAACAAGATAAACACCATGTAGGGCAATGCACTTGCCATACAAGATGCTTTATTAATAACATGACTTGTCATCTGAGCAGTCTAGGCTATGGATGGATGATTACAGCAAAAATGGAGTCTTTTTCTGATGCTAGTTTATGTATCATCAGAGTTGTTATCCTATCTCTGCTCACAGTCAGGAACCTGTCAGATCTTATTCAGTAGAATGGTTTGTAGATGCATTGAAAGGAGATAAAAATATTTACTGTTACCTACCTTCCTTGGCTATACTTGCCTGAGGGTGTACAGTAAAATCAAATTTTAATCTTTTTAACATTCAGGATTCAAGGTTTATTATTTCCACTTACATTTTTAGTAGAAAGTATGTTCTCCAAAAATTTCTATACTATACTGAAATATAAAACTACTTATGTATTTTCTTCTAATAGCAGTTCTGCTTCAGATGGTGTCATGGACCTTTGGTATCTAATTTATCTTGACAGTGTCTGAAGTGGAAGTAAACCAATTCAGACTGCAAGTCCTGAAATATGGGTCAAAGAAGGTTGATGTAGCAAAAGTGAGATGAGAGCATTTAAATGAAATATGAACCTCAATCTTAATGAATTCCTCTAGCATCTCAGTCCAAGAAAGAACCTGCAGGGGTCTTAAGCCTCATTCTACTCATGATAAGCATATGACCCTAAGCAAGACATATCTCTGTGTCTTGGTGTCCTCATTTTTACAACAGGGCTAATAAGACCTGTAGTGCACCTCCATTTGGAATTCAGGAGATACGTTGCTGGTAATTATCAATTATCAACAGGAATTTATTGAGCCCTGCACCTACCCATCACAATACACCCAGGGCCTAACAAATACCTTACACATAAATGCTAAAGAAATCTTTATAACATGGACAGAGAAAATCAATGATCCATCATCTCAAAGAAAAATTATTGAACTACATACTGCATACCAGGTCCTATGCTCTCAGAGACCTGAGATGTGTAGTGCTTTTAAGGAACTATCTAATTAAATAAGACATATATAGATGAAAAGGATCCTTAATAACTAATGTATTAAATGTCCACTGAATGTTATGCTACATCATCTTTGAACTAGAATTTTTAGATTCTCAGTTTTAATATGATCTCTTCCTTAAAATAGACCTGCTTGAGGTTATGCCTATAGTTTTGTTGCATAGAAGTGTTAGAGTATGTTTTAAAGGAAAGATTTTGGGGTTGGAGATGTAGCTCAGTGGTAGAGTTCTTGACTAGCATGTATGAGGTCCTGGATTCAATCCCCAGTACCACAAAAACAAAAATAAAAATTTTTTTTAAAGCTTGTAAATATAGAAATATGTGTGTCATTGTGATAATTTTCTGTAGAGTTCATATACCTCTGTTCATATTTTGAATGAGATAGTACAGCCATACAGTAAAATGCATAAATGACTACCAAATAAAAATCTAGAACCAGAGTCCTCCACCTTGACCTTTATCAGTTCTCTTCTTCCCCCATCCCGGAGGTGGTTATTATTCTGACTTCTTCCTCTACAGAGCAGTTTAGCCTGTTGAAAATTACATGACTGGAATTATATAGTATGTGTACCTTTGTGTCCAGCTTCTTTTGTTCAATGTTGTATATGTAAGATATATCCATTTGTTTCACATATCAGCAGTTTATTCTTTTTAATCCTTGTAAAATAGTCATCATGTTAGTTAGCTTTTTGTTACTGTAACAAATGCCTGGGACAATAAATTTACAAGGTTTGTTCTGACTCACTGTTTTAGAGGTTTCAGCCCTGGTTTGTTGGTCCCCTTGCTTTGGGCCTATGGTGGCACATGGCAGAAATCCGTGGCAGAGAAAGAGCAAAATTGCTCACCTTGTGGAGGGAAAATGAAAGAGAGGAAGAGACTGTAGCCCCACAACACTATTGAGGGCATGACCTCAGTGACTTGAAGACCTCCTAACTAGGCTGTACCTCTTAAAGTTTTTACCATCTCACAATAGCGCCAAGAAAGAGTCCAAACTTTTAACACATGGGCGTTTGGTGGATGTTCAAGATCCAAACTATAGCAACAGTTATTTTCAAAGTGTTGTCTGTGAACCCTTAGGGGAACCTGAGAATTTTCAGGGAGATCTGTGAGCCAAATTACTTTCATCATAATTTACTTATTTATTTGCCCTTTTCACTCATTATTTCCTCCCATTCATGGTATAAAAGCAATGATGGTTTAAATGGTTGGCATCTTAGTATGATTTCTTTTTCTCCTTGGATTTATGCTTTTTTGGGGGGGGGGTTACTAGGGATTGAAACCAGGGGTGCTTAACCACTGAGCCACATCTCCAGTCCCTATCCAAGAACATGAGAGGTCTTTCCATCTTCTAAGGTCTTCTTCAATTCTTTTTTTAGTGTTCTGTACTTTTCATTGTAGAGGTCTTTCACTTCTTTTGTTAGATTGATTCCCAAATATTATTGCAAAAGTTTTTTGTTTTTTGTTTTTTTGTTTTTTTTGGTACCAGGGATTGAACTCAGGGGTACTCGACCATGGAGCCACGTCCCAAGCCCTATTTTGTGTTTTATGTAGAGACAGTGTCTCACTGAGTTGATTAGCACCTTGCTCTTGCTGTGGCTGGCTTTGAACTTGCAATTCTCCTGTCTCAGCCTCCCAAAGTGCTGGGCTTACAGGCATGCACCACTGTGCTCAGCTGCAAAAGCATATTCTTAAGATATGTTGGACTGTGCCACTTGCTTACAGCATGATAGGTAGGTTATAAGACAGGGCATTTTGGGGGGCTGGGGTTGTGGATCAGTGGTAGAGCGCTTGCCTATCACGTGTGAGGCACTAGGTTTGATCTTGAGAACCACAGAAAAATAAAGGCATGCTGTCCATCTACAACTACAAAAAAATTTTTTAAAAAAAGAAGAGCATTTTGGAGGTGAGATGAGATCTCCTAAGGGCAATCCTATGATGCTATACAATGTCACCTTCACCACATTTGGACTGATTTTGTGATCAGAATAGGTCAGAGGGTCAGTCCAGTTTTAAACATTTTTTTTTCACATTTTTTATTGGAAATCATACATAATGGTGGGATTTGTTGTTACATATTTATACATACATGCAATATAACAATATAATTTGACCAATATCATTCCCCAATATTTTCCCTCCCCCAGTCCTTTTCCTCTACTATACTGATCTTCGTTTAATATTCACAGGATTCCCCCCACCTTTCTTTCCTTTTCCTCTCTAGCTTCCACATGTGAGAGAAAATATGACTCTTGACTTTCTGCCAAGTTCAGTTTTTGGTAATTTTGCCCACCAAACAAATATGGCGCACCTAATATGTGCTACATGGCACCTACTATGTTTGCCACACATCTCATTGATACAGGAGCAGCAAATAGAGTAGAGGTGAGCAAAGCAGGCTAATTTGTGACTGCATAGAATTTTTATTCTATATAGGAATAGGGTAGGATAACCAGTAAACAGATGGAGAAATACATTACATAGCATGATATGAGAGAATGACAAATATTATGAAGAAAAGTGGATCAATTAACATGTGCTCAGTGCTGGAGCAAGAAAGATGGAGCAAACAATGGTGGATAGAGCTCATCTCCAGGAAGAACACCACTGTCATGAAGAACACCACTGTCATGAGGACCTGGCTTCTGTCCATCCTTATAGTTCCTAGACAGATTTTCATTTAATAAACGTTCATGTAAAATCAAACCTGTCAGAGCAAGACCTGGAAATTAGAAAGTATAAATGCCTGGACATAAAAATAACTCAAATGTCATCGGTTTCCACCTGCATTTTCTCATTTGCTCATAAATCAATAACTGAAGAAAAAAGGAGATGTACAGTATCAAGTGATATATTATAACAAGATGTTGTTTTGAAGAAATAGAAGATTCCTCCCAGCCCAGTGCTTGGAATATCCTCTATTTCTTCAAACTAACTTATTGTTATATCTGATCATTAAGATCCAAGAAAATAAGTACTCAGGACACTGGAGCTAGTACTAGTGCTAAACTGGTTTTGTTTATCTGTTGCCACTGAAAAGTTTCTTATCATAATCACCAATGACTTCCTAATACTAATGCCAGTAGTTAATTCTCTCTCTTAAACTTACTCTTAATTTATCTCAAAACTCTTCTCCTTTCCTCTCCTTCTCTCTTTCCTCCCCTCCTCTCCTTTCACCTCTATCTAGACTTTTTGAAATCTCATCCAGAACCATGGCTTAATAAACCATCTATATGCTGGTGACCCTGATTTCATGTGTTCGATCTTGGCTTCTCTCCTGAGCATTAGGCTAGTATATCTAACCTCTTATTTGATCTATATACTTGTATGCCAGGCACATGGTGCACCCATGTAGTCCCAGCTACTTAGGAGGCTGAGGAGAAAGAATCACTTGGGTCCAGGAGTTTCAGATTAGCCTGGGTAATGCAGTGATATCCCATCATAAAAAAAAAAAAAAAAAAAAAAAAAAAAAAAAAAAAAAAAAAAAAAAAAAAAAAACAACAAAGATCTAAAACAGTGTATAACAGAAATGGAGAAAAATGCCTACGTACCAGATACATGGGGCCCAGAGGCCACATCTAGCAAATGCTTGAGCAGAGAACTGAGCATGGGTGACAGTGTTTAATGGTTAGTTGAATTAAAGTGTTTTCTTTCAAATTCATACTTTTCAAAGGATAAGAATTTTTATACTTTCCTGTGCAGATCACCCTTAAAAAATTTTACTTATTATTATTATTGTTATTATTGTGGTGTTAGGAGTCAAATCTAGGATTTTGTACATTCTAGGCAAAACACTCTACAACTAAGCACATGCTCAGCCTGCAAATCGCTCTTTTTTTTTTTTTCTTTTTAGTTACTGGGGCTTGAACCCAGAGGTGCTTCACCGCTGACAACACCCCCAGAACCTTTTATCTTTTTATTTTGACACAGGATCTTGCTTGATTGCTGAGGGTCTTGCTAAGTTTCTGAGGCTAGTCTCAAACTTGAGATCCTCCTATCTCAGCCTCCTTGGTTATTGGTATCACAGGTACATGCCACCATGCCTGGCTACAAATCATTCTCGTTTTTTTTTTGGTACCAGGGATTGAACTCAGGATACTCAACCACTAAGCCACATCTCCAGACCTATTTTATGTTTTATGTAGAGACAGGGTCTCACTGAGTTGCTTAGCTCCTAGCCATTGTGAGGCCAGCTTTGAACTCGTGATTCTCCTGTCTCAACCTCCCAAAGTGCTGAGATTACAAGTGTGAGCCACCATGCCTGGCTACAAATCATTCTTTTTTTTTTTTTTATTAAATATTTTTTTAGTTGTAGATGAGCACAATATCTTTATTTTTTATTTATTTATTTTTATGTGGTGATGAGGATCGAACCCAGTGCCTCACACATGCAAAGCAAGCGCTTTACCACTGAGCTACAATCCCAGCCCCTACAAATCATTCTTAAAGAGAACAACTAATCTGTTAATCCAGATTAGCTCATCACACTAGCCATCTAGCAAAGAGCAAGTCCCTGTGGGTTATGCTAGGGAAAGAAAGGTCTGGGAGAAGATTTAGAAAAAAGGTAAGAGTACAACAGTATTGAATGAGGCAGTATCTGGAAAAGACAAGGTCAGGTGGTGAGTAGCATGCCAGACAGTTAAGTGGCGGCATGAATTTTCAAAATATTTGAGGAAGAAGAGACAAGAGAAGGGAGGAGGGGGGCTGAGATTGTGGCTCCGCCTTAGAGCGCTTGCCTCGCATGTGAGAGGCACTAGGTTCGATCCTCAGCACCACTTATAAATAAATGAATTAATAAAAGTCAACAACTAAAAATAAAATTTTTAAAAAAAGAAAAGGGAGGACGGTAGTGGAGTAGTAAAAACAAATTTCTTTTGTTTTCACGGTTTTTGTTAGAAGTAGTCTTTTTAATCAATAGAGGGAAAGGAGATCAGAGGATCCAAAAAACAAAATAACGTTAACACACACTTTTCTACTTGGGTTTGGAATGATTTTTTTTTAAGCTTTCATCTCAATATAAGACTATAGGAGTTTTCAAAGTAAATATCATGAAGACTTAACTTAGGAGAAGTAAAGAAACTAGTTTTCATTCCTTCATAGACTGACTTTTAACCAGATGGTGGCCCTTAAGCCTTTCTGATATAGAAATGAAGCTCAACACTCACTGGCTTTCAGTAAAGAGGAAGTTGGGTAGCAGTTCAATTTTGAAAGGACTTTACAGAAGACCTCAACATGGTGTGGAACCATCCAAAAGTTCGTGAATAGTGTGATTTAGACATAAACTCTCAGCACTATTGTGATACTGAGCCAGCAGGTGCTCAATAAAGCCACTGAATGAACAAATGCAGTAGGTAAAGCGAAGCATCCTAACTTAAGCTTTGCTACAGACTGTGTTCTAGGGTTGGTTTTCCCAGGAACACCCCCACCATGTCTCTTCATAAAGCCGTGGCCAGCTTAGACATGCAGCCTTATAGTTATTTCCTTTTTTTCTGCTTCATTTACCTGTTCTTGTTTTGTTTTGTTTTAATTCTCAATGTCCTAGAGTATATTTCTAGACAAAATGTTAGTCCTAAATTGGCTTAGGTTTTGTTTTCTAGATAACCCAGGCTAAGTGAATGCCCAGAAATGTAAAAAAAAACAACAACAACAAGAACAAAAAACAAACAAGTGCTTAAGAAGATACATGAGAAATAAACTTAGAATAAAAAAACTCAGATTTCTTGGTAATAAAGAGCCCTAAATTTGAGATTTGAAAAAAAAAAAACAAAAAACTTCAATGTTTATGACACTGATTTTTGGGAGAATGCTTCTTTTTTTTTGTACCAGGGATTGAACTCAGGGGCACTCAACCACTGAGCCACATCCCAGCCCTATTTTGTGTTTTATGTAGAGACACGGTCTCACTGAGTTGCTTAGCGCCTCACCGTTGCTGAGGCTGGCTTTGAACTCGCGACTCTCCTGCTCAGCCTCCTAAAGTGCTGGGATTACAGGCGTGTGCCACCGCGCATGGCAATGCTTCTCTTTTTATTGAATGCTCATGATGTGGGATTTGTCTGATGTTTCCTCATGTTTAGATTCAAGTTATGTGTATCTGGCTGAATATTAAATAAGTGATCGTTATGACTTGGCTCTAAAATGCACCCCACCCATCCTTGTCAAAGCTCACATATTGAAGACTTGGTACCTGGTACGGCAGTTTAGAGGTAGGGCTTTTGGGATGTGATTGGGTCATAGGGGCTCTGACCTAATCAATGGATGAAGCCATTGATGGGTTCATAAATTAATGGGATATTGGGAGGTGTTGGAAACTTGAGGAGATGGGGTATGTGCCTTTGAAGGGGAAGTCTTGTTCCAAACCCTTCCTCTCTCTCTCTTTGCTTCCTGGCTGCCTGAGGTGAGCACACTCTGGTCCATCATGTGCTCCCTGCCATGACGTCCTGTCTCCAGAGGCCCAGAAACAACAGAGCTAGATGACCATAGATGCAAACCTCTGAAACCCTAAGCTGAAATTAACCTTTCCTTCCTTAAGTTGCTTTTCTCAGGTAATTTTCCTATGGTGATAGTTTTACAAAGACATGAAACACTTTAATTCTCAATATTTCTAATGCCTTAAATTCCAGTATACTAAATAAATAATAAATAGCCTTACCACCCTTTTGCATTTCTTTGTATATATGTAGCCAACAGTAAGAGTCTTAATGTTTTAACAAAAATTTTAAAGATCATGGAAAAATTGCAATTTTCCCATTGATAAGATCCCCTCTCACTGTTTCAGCTTACTTTCTTGGTTTTACAGTTCTGCGGTCCCTGCATTTCCTACATCTAAGTTAAATGCTCAGAAAAGAAACAGAATATCCTTATGATAGTCATAATCTGAAGAAAAAGAAGAACCACTGGAGATGATAAACTATAGCTGCTAACCTCCCACTTGGATCAATTCCACATCTATAGCTCTAGCTTGCATTTCCAAGTGCTTTCTGGGCATTTCACTAGCACTTCGAAATACATCTAAAACTGAACTTCGTCTTAACCCTTCCACCTCCTAAATAGCCCCACGCATCTTGATTATCACAAGGCACCAATTAGAATTAGTTTTGATGGCTAGTAAGAAATAACAGTAGCCTAAACAAGATAAAGATTTACTTATTTTCATGAAAATAAAACTTCAGGATTAGACAACCCAGAGCTAGTACGGTGACTCACCAATTATCGGGAAGTCAAGCCTTTCCCATGTTCTGTTATATAATCATTAGCATGAAGCTTCTATTAACAAGTTACCTCATGGTTACAAACTGGTTTCTGGTGCTCTCGCCATCACATTTCAGACAGAGAGAAGGAAGGTGAAGAAAAAGTACTACCACTCTGCCAATCAATACACTTTCGACAGTTTCATGGATGACCTAGCCAAAGATCCCTGTTTATTCTTGCTAGTCCTCTCTGCAATGGAGATAGGGAAATGTGGCTTTTAGCATGTTGCTATCTCTTCTATTATATAGATCAGTTACATAAGAAAACGGGTGGAATGAATATTAGGTAAACAATGAGTGGTCCCTTGTCAGATATCATTCATTATTCTACCCTTTGCCTTGCCATCAAGCCAGAGACAAAGGGATTAGTTGAGCCTCCTTGGCCTCCCTCACTGCCCATAATTAGGGTTGATTTGTTGTACTTCGTACATTCATTCACACTTGAAACTTCACTGTTTTTTAAAAATGTTGTTCAAAGCTTTATTTCTGATAATAGTACATGATACACATTGTGTTTATAAATGTTTGTGGAATTCTGATTCAATAAATGCCTTTCATACAAGGGGGGAAATTATCTCAGTGAACTTTAACCTGGGGTCTTCAAATAATTTTCAAAGAATATTCCTATTAGACTATAAAGTGTAGTTTCTGGAATATAAAGCAATTCCCTATTCTCTACCACCAGTGGGATTTGAATTACTTATTCAACTTCAATAATATGAAACATAGGCAAACATACTCCCTTCTCTAATATTTATTTTTTTTCAAATTGCAGAAATTGTCTGTTGTTAGCTTTTATCTCTTATACTTTCCTTCAAAAGACCTCTACAAGACATCCCTCAGCATGCCCATGAGCACATGCACATGCATGTGTACACACACACACACACACACACACACACACACACACACACAGTAATGGCCTCAAAAATCTCATTCCTTGGCAAGTCAAAATGTCAAACATCTCAGTGGCAGGTATGATAAACAGTAAGCCTGTCCCTGCTGAGCCACCTGCTGAACATTCCATATGCCAGGTGCTAATTTTAGGAGAAAGAAAGGAAAGTTTAAAAATGTATTCTCTTTTCACTGCTCTGCAAGAGCCTGCTTTTCTTTTCTTCTCAAGCAGCTGCAGCAGAAGCTTACATGAATGCAAAATGAAAGTGGGTCTTGAAACAAGGCATAATTTAAAAGAATTCACCAGATGACTTAAACAAATAAACCTATTGGGTTAAGCTTATTGTTCCAGAGAGAATAAACAGCACAACTAGCCCTGGATTGATGGAATTCACTGGAATAGAGCAGAGCTGACAAATTGGGATAAAATATTTGGCAGTTGTACTTTGTCCTGGGACAAACGACCAACTTACTTTAAATTCATTTCCTGCAGCTGGTGAGTGGGTGGCCAGGTCTGCATCCGACCCATTGTCGCCAAGTAACATTTCTTGGCTTTGACAGGTTGCCCTCATTTGATAAGATATTTTACGAAACAATGTACGCTGCAGATCATTTTCCAAATGTTTTTGTTTCTCCAATTCCTGACATTCTGGTATAAATGAAGACCTCTGCAAGCTCAGAGAATGGGTTGTTGTGACAAGTTGGAGAATAGACTATTTGCCAGTAGTCTGCAGGCCGGAGCTTTAATAGTAGTTATACTGCAAATGCTACTTTATCTTTGCCTTTAACATGTTCCTCCATAGCTCTAAATATTTCATTTGCTCAAATGATTTATTTTACCACAGCAACAGTGGGGTGGGCAGCAGGAGCAATTACACAAAGCACTGTAATTTTTTATTGCATTTGAAGGCATAATTTCATTAATTTGTTTTTTCAAACTAAAGCTTTACACAGTTGATTAATTTATCATGAATATAATAATATATAACAAATTTTAAGTGCAGAAATTCAGATATTCAGAAGTTATAAAACAAGGAATCAATAAGATAGGGAAGGCCAATGACTCACTGTGGAAGTATTTTAGGCCTCCTGTGCTATAGTGGTAGCCCAGTGCTATGTGCCTCCTGTGCTATGTGCCCCCAGCTTCAACTCCTGGTTCCTTTGCTTGTAGAAGCTCTTGTGACTGCTTCTCCCTGTTTACTTATTGCCCCTTTTTTTTTTTCTCTTTTAAATCTATGCTTCTGTGATGTTTACTAACATCTCTTTTATTCGTTTTAAAAGCTAGAAATTTCCACAAAGTGCTAGCTAATCAGTTAAGAACTATTCTTTATCCCTTTAGCATGTTGTGCTAAATGTAAATGTAAATCTAGGTACTTTATATTTTGATTGGGGGTTTAGAGGTAATATTTGGAATTTAGTTTTTTTTTAATTCTTAAATATGATTCTATGATTGAAGGCGGAAGTTCTTCCTAAAGTACTGCTTTTCCCATAAAAATAACTATTTTAGCAAGAGCAAATTGAGATTTAAATGAGACAATCCTCCAACCAACCTTCAATTGACAGTCACAATTCTGCAAAACAACAGTCTATCAGCTCCCACATTTCCACCTCACACCTTCCCTGCTTACTATTGTCTGGTCTTGGGCCATTTATTTAATATCCCTGGACCTCAATTCTGTTATGCTTAAAACGTAGATAATAACAGTACCTCCTCCTAGAATGGTTTTGAGAATTAAAAGAGTTAATGTGTACAACATGCTATGAAACATACCTGGCACATAATAAGATTCAAAACATTTTTAGCTATTATTATTTCATAAGTACTTCTATATGAATACATTTTTCTATCCTTTCTGCTTTTCTTTCTCTTTTCCATATCCCCTTGTGAGGGAACACTTCTAAGTACACTAGGAGATTAAGAAGTGTGATAAGGAGACATGGTCGAACTCAAATCCTTTTTATAATTCCAAAAGAAAGCCCAGCAAGATTGCTATATTACACAACTATAGGGTATGTGATCCACCTGGTCATCAGAGTAATTGCTATTTCTTTTTTTTTTTTTTTTTTTTGGTACTGGGGATTGAACTCAGGGTACTCGACCACTGAGCCACATCCCCAGCCCTATTTTGTGATTTATGTAGAGACAGGGTCTCACTGAGTTGCTTAGCACCTCGCCATTGCTGAGGCTGGCTTTGAACTTGTGATT